>JABUQX010099860.1:15000-27500 GCA_015478945.1 Trachelipus rathkii
TTTTTCTAGAGAATTCATTTACGAATTGACCTGTTACTTCGAACATGCGGTTCGACTGTTTGTCACAGTAATGCCAAATGTTATGTTCAGCATTCTGATTTATATCTTCAGTATTTTCTTTTTGTATTATATATAAAATGTGGTTCGATACGGTTGAATAGTTGTTCATTAAAGTCAAATTAAATGTTAATATTTTTGTATTTTTTTTATTTTCAATTTTTAATTAAAAATATGTACTTTATTGACTAAATTCTGTCAATTCTCTATATATAATATTTATAATATTATATATATATATAATATATATTTATATATATATTATATATATATATATATTATATATTATATATTATATATATATTATATATATATATATTTATATATATTTATTATATATATATATTATATATATTAGTATATATTATATATATATATATATTATCTATTTATAATATATATATATTATAATCTATATATATATATATATATATATATATATATATATATATATATCTATATATATATTATATATATATATCTATATATATATATATAATTTATATATAATATATATATAGTTATATTATTTATATATATATATATATATAAACTATTTATATATATTAAAATTTGTGTACTTATATTTCAAAAAAAAAATTAATAAAATATAAGAAAAATCGAAAAAAAAAAAAAAAAAAAAATACAGCAGTGTTCTTTCTTAAATTGTCATTCGCGCAAGAGTTGATACTCTTTTGAAAATTATATTTTATATCTGTAAAGTGATTTATATTTTATATTTAAAATGAACATAAATTGGCGAAAGTGAACAAATATAATCTGCGTAATTGAAAACCTATTACAACAAATAGTATTTTTAATCTTACGGTGAAAAAGGAAAGATTGGTAGGTCTATCAGCCTCACATAGGCTCATAGCAAATCATTCGTTTTCACAATTTCAATGTAATTCCGTACGAGAAACCGTTTTGGCTAACCGAATGTTCAAATGAAGAAAACTGTTTTGCTGCCGTGCATCTATTTAATATGAATTAGGAGGTGGAACTCAGACGATTTGAGATTTGAATAATATGCTGGATTTTTTAAGAATGAAAATCCTACAGTCATCTGGTTCTAACAGCGAAATTTAGCAGATTTGAAATCACACGATTGATTTCTCACTAATACACATAAATTGAATGTGGATGCAAAATGAAAACGTAAATCGAAATAGAGACGTTTTGAAAAGATTGATTGATGTAGTATGTTATTTAGGTGAGCAAGAACTAGCTTTTAGAGGTCATGACGAATCGCTAGATTCTGCTAATCGAGGTAATTACGTGGAATTGATAAATTTAATTAAGAAATATGATCCTTTACTTGAATCTCATTTAGAGCAGTCTAATGTTTTTTTCTGGCCTATCAAATCGAATTCAAAATGATCTTATTGATTGTGTCGGAAAAGTGCTTTTAAATAAAATAGAAATGAAATTAATGCTTCCAGGTATGTGCTATTATATAAATGAAACAACGATTTAAAACACTTTCTGTGTTTCAAAAATGCTGTGGTGTGTGAAGAAATTGGTTGCATTTGTGAAAATTTCTAGGTTTACGAGTGTTAATACAGATCAGATACTGCTTTTGTAAGCTAAAATTGTGTTTAATTTAGTGGACGACTTTAATATTGGTTTGAAACTCGTTGCGCAAACTTATGACGGTGCAAGTGTGATGTCAAGTGAATTAAATGGGCTTCAAAAGAAAGTAAGAGAAAAGTATCCAAAAGCTATGTTCATTCATTGTATGGCACATAGATTGAATTTAGTGTTGTCTCAATCCTTAACGAAGATCAACGAATGCAGTCAATTCTTTGCAAAACTTAAATCTTTCTCTTTATTCTTTTCAAAGTCAACAAAGCTTGTGTACCTTTTAGATACAGAGTGATTCACACCTAACGCACGAATTCCCAGGGAGAGGAAGGCTTTCCAGCTTGCATTATATTATTTTATCTATTAATAAAAAACTTCTTAAGAAATAAACAAGTTGATTTCTATTCACAAGTAGATTTATTTATCAAAAAATAGAATAGAATTAATATATAAAGAATGTAGTATGTATATAAAAATAGAGTATATATATATATATATATATATATATATTATATATTATATATTTTATATATATATATATTATATATTATATATTATATATATATTATATAATATATATATTATTCTCTCTCTCTCTTCTTCTCTCTCTCTCTCTCTTCTCTCTCTCTTTCTCTCTTCTTCTCTCTCTTCTCTCCCTCTCTCTCTCTCTCTCTCTCTCTCAGTAAAGAGCTCCAAAATTTTTTAAGTTATAAAGATAAAAAGAATGAGAATATAAAAGTCGCGGTAAAAAATTTCAAAGCTTTTCTTTTCATTAAATATTTCCTATAAGATTCTTTTTAATTTCTTAGTATTATTTTCATTCTTCTTATTTTTTACAAATTTTGTGCTATTAATTTTTGAAGAATGGCCAAAACTTTAAAATAACATATTAATAAGATAATATATTATATATTATTAATTATATATATTATATATATTATATATATATTATATATTATATATATATATATATATATATATTATATATTAATTATATATATATATATTACATGGCGGCTCGTGCATGATAAAATGGTGGGGCAGGTCTGGTTTTTGGTATATTAATATTATATATTTATATATATATATATATATATATATATATATATATATATATATATATATAAAAAATAATATAATTAAATATTATATATATATATATAATTATATGTATATATATATATATATATATATATATATATATATAATATATATATATTATATATATATTATTATATATATTATATATATGTATACTTAAACTTTATTAGTTGAAGCTATATATATATGTATTATTAGTAATTTATTATATATTATATATATTATATACTATATATTATTATATATATGTAGTATATATATATATATTATTAATATTATATATATATATATTATCTTATATATATATATATAAAGGATATTATATTATATTATATAATTATAATTAGTTTAAATCTTTTTAATTAATTAAAAATATTAATTGTTTTTCAAACGCTTTCAAAACCACTTACCTTTAAAATTGGTTTATTTGTATAAATAGTTTGCCCTTCTGTTCTTTATTTGGGCAAATTTTTCAATCACTTTTGTGTTGAATTGAGGAATCTCCTCTATAAAGTCTTTTTGTATTGATAGCACTGCAAGTGCGTTTAATCTATCTTGTGATGTTGTGTTTCTAAGAAGGGTTTTAATGCGCTTTAAAGTACTGAAACTACGTTCAGAATCGGCAGTCGACACGGGCGTCACTAAAACGATTTCTATTAATTTTGCGGCCTCTGAAAAAGCATCGCATAAACCATTATCGTCCAAAAATTTATACAAGCCATTAACATTTGTGATGGAACTAAAGGTTTCATTATCATACATAACAGCTAACTCGGAAATTAGTCTCTCTTTATGTAGCATAGGATAATTATTTGCAATAGTTTGAATGTGATCAGATGGAAAACACTGCTTATGAGAATTAAATTGCTTCGGGTCGACAACAATATATGAGCGAAACAACTCAAAATTTTTAAATCTTTCATTTATTTCTGTAATTATTTGGTTACAAGCCTTTGTCGCATCCGTTTTTAAGGTATCAGTAACTACACTGCATTTTTTAAGTCTTTTTAATGGAACTTCTAAAACTTCACTATCATCCCCTGAAATAAGAAATTTTGCTATATTGTGCCGTATTGTAGTAATTGAAGATTCAAAATGTTTCAAAGCATCTTCAACTGTAATATTATTTGATTTATTGGACTGTAAAACGTTGTATAAAATATCTGTATGTTTCAACGTTTCATAAAAAAAAGACAGAAAGAAATTAAACTCGTAGTCTTCCAATAATCTTTCAAAGCCTACTGATTCACGAATGCTTTTATCGTCCCAACAGTCTTCATTCTGAATCCTTTTAAAACATTCCAACAGTTGTTTCTTGTTTTCTTTTATGCAATTTACGATTTTAGAATGAAAATTCCATCTGGTTTGACAAATCTTTGGAATGTGAACATTACAAACTTTTTGAAGCATATCGTTACGTTTAGGTGAATTCGTGAAAAACGCACCAAATCCACTCAGATTAGCAAAAAATATTTTTATCCTTTTATTTGATGAGCAAACCTTTTTCAAAATTAAATTTAATTTGTGTGCGTAACAATGAACATAATGGGCGTAAGGGTAGTACTCTTTCATCTGCACTTGTACACCGTTGTGGGACCCGCTCATAACAGCTGCTCCGTCATAGGCTTGTGCAATTAACTTGTTGGTTAAGTTAAAAGATTTTAATTCTTCTTTCAGAACACTTGTTAGTCCGGTAGCTGTTCTATTATGAATATTAACAAAACTTAAAAATCTTTCGACAGGTTGAGAATTTCTAGAATAGCGCAAAATAATCACAAACTGTGAAAGGCAAGTGATATCGGTCGTTTCATCTGCTTGTATGGATACAAAACTGACATCATTAATTTCTGATTTTATTTCGTCGATATAAACATGATACATACAGTCTAAAAGGTCATTTTGAATAGTTTTTGAGGTATTTTTTGCCACATTAGAATTTGTCAAGTGATCTTCTAAGACACTATCAAACTTAGATATGTAATAAACCATGTCTAACAATACTCCCCGGTTATTAGATTGTGATGTTTCATCGTGACCTCTCAAAGGTAATTCGTGAATTCCGCAAAATTTTATACAATCTATAATTCTAGATAAATTATGTCTATTTTTGTCTACTATCTCATTATGCTTTAAAATACTGATTCGATGGCCACTA
This sequence comes from Trachelipus rathkii, assembly GCA_015478945.1. Taxonomy (NCBI): domain Eukaryota; kingdom Metazoa; phylum Arthropoda; class Malacostraca; order Isopoda; family Trachelipodidae; genus Trachelipus; species Trachelipus rathkii. Next base: position 19,898 of record JABUQX010099860.1, read on the forward strand.
TCAATTGATGATAAAATATTTACTTTCCCAAGTTGGGAATACTGAATACAATTATTCAAGTGAGTTCGGCTTCTTTCATGCTTGTGAATTTTCTCTGAGAGATGTTTTAAATCATTGCAACCTGTTCGTGCCCATACATTTTCACCTCCAAATAGCAGACAGTAGAAGCAAAATAAAGCATTTTTGTTATCACTTACAGTAAGCCATTTCTTTTTCTCAAACCAAGATTTACAAAATGTTCTATTCTTCTTTCCATCTTTCTGATTAATGTGAACATCTCTAGGCTGGTTACGGTCCAAGTCTTTTAACTTCTAATTTTTCTTCATGTTTTAAGGTGGAAAATGCCTTTATTAAAATATTATCTACTCTATTCATTTTTTGGAACATTAAACATTTATTTAGTCCTCATAGATGCCTCCTGTGAAAATTTTCCAAAATCGGACCATCGTTCTAAAAAAAAAAAACAAAAAAAAAAAATCATACGCACCTTAATACGACTTTTAGGCTTCATAAATTCTCCCTGTGAAGAAATTTTTCAATTCCGACCTCGCTTTGCGTAGTTACTTTAAGTAATTTTTTTAATTAATAATCAATTTTTTTAATTGATAATCAATAATCACAAAATATCATATTGTTACTTTGATAGGATTGGGGGATAACACTGTAATTAAAACGACAATGAATCCAATGAATTACCATAAAAATAGGCTTTCAATCCTTTCATTAAATTTCAACGAAAAATACCTTTTTTAACAGGCATTTCAACACTAAATATCACTAAACTCAGTAATCAGTTATCAGTATAAACATTTTCGCAGACTAGATTCACAAACAATCAAAAAGAATTATTTACAGACTTGCAACGAACGACAACCAGATAAAACTAAAACATATAATTTGAGAAAAAGCTTCGGGGCCAGCGAAATATGGGCCCAGACTTTATTATTAACAAATGTACGCACACACGCGTTTTGTTTAAGTTTAAGTTTAAGCTATTATATATTATATATATATATATTATATATATATATATATATTATATTATATATATATATATATATATATATATATATTCTTATATATAGATATAATATATTATATATATATAATATATATATATATATATATTTATTATAATATATTAATTATTATTATATATTTTATATATTAATTAATATAATATATATATATATATATATATATATATATATACACATATATTTTTTTTATATATATATATATATATATATATATATATATATATATATATATATATATATATATATATATTTAACAAATCATGTTGTTTTAAAGAAATATATGCAATAATGCAATTAATATCCAAGTGGGCCCGTTCACCCTGGCCCTAGCTTTCAATAAACTGAATGAATGAGAGTCTACGTCACAAAAGACGTGCGTGCGTACATTTGTTGTATACGCTTATTTATATATTCTCAGGGCCCAATTTCGCTGGCCCAGAAGCTGCCGAAGCTCGTAAAAAATCGAAAGTGTAATTTTCGAGGAAATTAATTTTGAATATGCAACAAATAATTTTGTTAGAAGAATCGAAATTAAAAATGAAAATTACTCAAATAATTTATTTTTAATTAAGAAATTTATTTGTTTTAAAGAATTACTGGTGGGGCCGGGCCCCACTGGCCCTTAATGACGAGCCGCCCCTGTATATATATATATATTTTTCATTTAATGTTACTTAATGTATATCTTATGATATATATTTGTTTTATTTATTATATATTTTATCTTTTTATATATTATATACTATATAGATTTTATAAATATATATATATATATATATATATATATATATATATATATATATATATATATATATATATATATATATATATATATATATATTACACCTAATATATATATATATATATATATATATATATATAAAAGGTTCTGGAAAAGTTACTGAAAGGTCATATAGAGAAATATTTAGAAGATACAAGGTATGTATGATCAGCACGGTTTAGAAAGGTAGGTCATGTCAGACAACTTTTAGAATTTATGGAATACATACTGACTGCATTGACCGAGGAGATTCAGTTGATATTGTATATTTAGCTTTAGTAAAGTTTTGATAAGGTTCCCCACATAAGCCTGTGAAAAATTTATTGCAATGTGGTATAGGTGAGTGGTACATGGTTGGATTAAGAGTGGTTGCGAAATAGAAAACAGTGTGTACAACTAAATGGGAATAATCATCATGGAAATGTGAAGAGTGGTGTCCCACAGGATTCAGTGCTGGGCCACTAATTGTTCCTCATATTATAATAAATGTTTAGACCAGGGACTTAAATGCCAGGTTTCTAAGTTTGCAGATGATGCTAAAGTGGCCACCTCAGTTAGGAATATGAAGGATGCATCAAGATTCAAATGATCTTGATAAACTTCTTGGGTGGGCAGATAAGTGGCAAATAAATTTTAATAGGTAAAAAGTGGTATGGTTCTTTCACCTAAGGTTATCAAAATAAAGTTTTTAACTGATATGAATGGGGATTGGCTTGAGTCTGTGGACAAAGAAAAAGATTTGGTGTGATATAGCAGTAATTTGAAAGTACTAATAGTGTTTTGGAAGCCAGAATAAAGCTAATATGCTGGGCAAACACACAATAATTGCAATGTTGTTTAAAGAGCATGAAGTAATAGTAAACTGTATAATACGCTATGTTAGTGCAGTATAGAGTATGTTGGCACGTTTGGGCCCCTTTTTTAAAGAAAGACTTAGATGCTAGAGAGAGTGCAACGTTGAGCAACAAGGATGATTTCTGGGTTTGAGGGAAAGAGCTATGGAGGAGAGCTGAAGGAGTTAGGAATGTTTTTCTGTAGAAAGGCGATTTCTCAGAGGGAAATGAATGCAAGTCCTAACAAAATAATTTACATCTATTGAAATACAGAGACCATAATTTTTTCAATAGTAGAACATGAAGTGAACCAGGGGCATATAAGAAATTAAGAAGAAGCCTGCCATCTTATATAAGAAAGCCATGCATTCAGTAATAGGGTTTGTTTAAATTTTTGGATGTCTGCCAGAGGAGTTTGTGTGAGTGTGACCGATGCACATTAGAAAGGTTGAATTCGTTTATGGATGGGTTTGGGTATCAAATATAATATATTGACGAAGCCAAATTGGGCGGGTTTTATAGTTATAGTATTATTAATGTTAGATGGCCATGTGGTGACCAATAACTTAAGTTATTAATGCCCGTGATGGCTTTGGGGTATCATATATAAATTATATATAATATATATATATTAATATATATATATATATATTATCTTATCATTATTTTGACTAAGCCAAATTGGTGGATTTTGTACGTTACAAAATTTGAACAGCCCTAGGGTGCCTTTGTGGATTTGCTGAGCATGTTTGGTTACGTGGGTTGACTGGGACAGTCTCGGATAGGCCCATGTGGCTTTCTACTACGGTCTCTATATTCTTAATGTCTTATGTCTTAATATATATATATATATATATATATATATATATATATTATATATTATATATATATATATATATATATTATATATAATATATATATATTATCCATATATATATATATATTATATTATTATTATTTATATATATATATATATATATAATATATATATATATATATTAAATATATATATATATATATATATATTATGGCGTGCAAGTCCAACTCCGCATCCCCGTGTGCAACCCGGGCAACGGGAACGTCAGTGAGGTGTTCTCGCTACAGGAACTATGGCTATGGAAGGATACTCCTGCAAGCCGTTCGCGAAAACTGTTGCCTAGAACTCCGCTCGAGCCTCGAAAAGCCGGAAGAAATTTAGACGACAACTGGCGGGATTTACGGACTGGATCAGGAAAAACTTTCAAGAATTATAGTGTGCCACGAATAAAATGTGGGGTACCTATGGAAAAAAGAGGAGGAGATTAAATATCCTGAACGAAGGAAAATAATATGTTTGGGTGGCGGAGATGAGAAGTGAGGGATGTGAAGAGGGTAGAGATGGGAAGAAAGGATTTGTTTGATTGTATAGTAAGGAATAAGAAAGATGGTGTCAGAATTATAGTGGGACCAAGACTGTCACCATGTATCAGAGAGTAAAAAATTATAAATGATGTGAGTGTTGAAGATAGGCGGATAATATAGAATATTCCAGGTATATGCACCACAACAGGGACACTCAGAGGAGGAAAAAACTAGATTTATGGAAATGATGGAAGAGAGGTGGGGATGGAGGAGGAGGGAGAGAGGTGCCTGTTGATGGAAGATTTAACGCTAGAGTAGGAAAGAGAAAAGAGATGGAGAGAGTATTGGGACCATGAGAGGAGACAAGAAACATGGAGGGAGAGGCGTTGATCGATTTTTGTGTGAGAGAACGATCTAAAAATAAGTGACACGGTTTTCAAGCATAGAGCGTCGCATATGCTTTACGAGGTATAGATGGACTCAGGTAACGGAACAATTCGATCAAAAATCGGTGATAGACTACATGATAGTCTCCAATAAAAGGATGATAAAGAATGTAAAGGTGATCCCGGGAGTGTCCTTGGATGCGGATCATAGACTGTTGGTGGCGGATATGAAGATAAGAAGGGAGGGAAGAAGTAAATGAGCAGAAGAGGGCAGTTATCAGAGTGGAGAAGTTGGCAGAACAAGGAGACGAAATTATGAACGAGAAATGCAGGAAAACCTAAGGAATGGAGAAGAAAACGAAGAATTGCAGGATTATTAGGGAAGTGGAAGAGAACTCTTGGTAAAGATGTTAGGAGGTACTAAGAAGGCATAAACCATGGTGGACGAAAGAAGGGTAAAAAGCAATTAGGAAAAAACAGGGAAAATGAGGAAGTGCTAAAAGAAGAACAGCGGCAGCAGGGGAGAATATGTACAGGCAAGGAATGAGGCAGAGAGAATAAAGAGGAGAGCAAAAAAGATGGAGACGAGAGAATGGGCAGGGAAATAACGAGAGAATGTGGGTGAAGGGAAAAAAACTATTTAAGATGCGAAGGGTATAGAAAACCAAAAAGCGTAACTAGAAATATAAAAGATAAAAACGGAGAGATTCTTGTGAGCCGAAAGAAAGAAAATGATCGGTGGACCGAATACTATGAAGATCTGATAAATGTTGAATACAGAGAACAAGAGGAAGCTGCAGATCAGAGGAGGAGGAGGAGGAGGAGGAGGAGGAGGAGGAGGAGGAGGAGGAGGAGGATGAAGAAAAAAGATGAAGAAGGGTAAAGCTCCAGGAGAGGATGGAGTGGCTGTGGAGTTGGTGGTGGAGGGAGGAGAGGAGCTGAGAGGGAGAATCATCAGTTTGATGAACAAGTGTTGGAGAGAGGGAAAGGTGCCGGAAAGGTGGGGCAAAGCAATAATAATACCGATATATAAAGGTAAAGGAGATGAAGGAAGCTGTAATAATTATAGAGGTATTTCACTGATGGACCATCTGACGAAAATATACGAAAGAATATTGGAGAGGAGGTTGAGAGAGAAGGTAGAGCCGAGACTCGGAGAAGAACAGTACGGGTATAGAAGGGGAAGAGGAACGACGGACCTCTTATTCACACTGAAAATGGTCTCGGAGAAGATGCTGGAATATGGCAAGAGATTATTTATATAGTTATCTATCTGCAAAGGCATTTGTTCGGGAAGGAAAAAGCTTGGAGAGCTATGGAGAAGATTATGGAGTGAAGGGTGATTAAAAGAAGGCGATTGAAAGTATGTATGACAAAATGCAGCTGTATGTTAGAACTGAAGTGTGGAGAACGATAGAAGGTTTGACGGTGAAAAAGGAGTGGCAGGGCAGTGTTTCTTAGTCGCCACTGCTGTTTTATATTATTTTAGACGTTGGTGATCAAGGAACGTGAAGAAAGAACTGGGGAGAATTGAAGGGGACATAATGGCATTGCGGACGAATCTGGCATGTTGGAAGCGAGAGAGGGAGGGCGATTTCGAAGAGGTGGTGAGTTGTTTGCGAGGGTTTTGGAGGAAGCAGGGATGAAGATTGAACATACAGAAGACAGAGCTATTAAAAGTCCCGGAGGAATGCGGAGGGGATCGAATGATGGTGAGAAGGAGGAGGTGAAGCGGTAAATTCCTGATTATCTCGGAGGTGTTTTACACAGATAGGGGAGGAATTGGAGAAGATTTACGCGGAAGAATGGAAAAGTAGGATTAGTTATGAAAGCGTTTTTCATGATGAAAGATAAGAAAATCGGAATAGAGGTTAAAAAAGTGATTTTTAACCAGCATACTGACTCCGACATGCTGTACGGAGCGGAAACATGGGCAACAACGAGAAGAGAGGAGAGTAGAATTCAGACGGCAGATGAGGATATTAAGATCTATGATTGGAAAGAGTAGGAGAGACAGAAAAGGAATGAAATTATTAGAGAAGATACTAGGGGGTGAAGAAGATGACACTGAAAGATGGATGTGGGGAGATTGAGATGGTGGATCTGGAGAAGAGGAGCGGAGAGATGCAAAGAGATGGGAATGGACACCAAGGGAGAAGACCAAGAGAAGCCGAAGAAGAGATGGGCGGCATCGGTAGAGGATCTCTGGAAAGATTCAGCTACAAATATGGAGCGCTGAAGAGGACGTATGGGAAAGATCCTTGCGCGGCTGACAGGATGAAGATCTTCCTGGGAGAGGACAGAAAGAAGAAAGAAAGTAAATATATATATAATTCTATATATTATAATATATATATATTATATATATATATATATATAATTAATATATATATATATATATATATAATATAATATTAACTAATTACATATATATATATATATATATATATATATATATTATATATATTTTATAAATATATATTTATATATTTATATATATTATTTATTATATATATAATTATATATTATATATAATATAATATTATAATATATATATTTATTATATATATATTATATATATATAATATATATATTTATATATATATATATATATAATATATATATATATATATATATACATCTATTATTATATATATTTATCATATGTATTATCATATGTTTATATATATATATGTAAGAACAAGATTATATAATATAATATTTTCATATATGTTTACTATATATTTTTATATTTATATATAGTATGCATAAAAATTCATCGCACAATTAACACCAATTCTTGATAGATCAAGTTCAAATTATGACTAGATATAAATGTTAAATGTATACGATTAATTTTTTAAAAAATTTAAATGTCTGATAAAAGATAAAATGTTTGAAGTATTGATCCCTTTCAAAATATAATTCAGAAACTAAATAACATAAATTCTTTCTTCTAACATTTTAATTGTAATATTTCAAGGTCAAAGAGGAAAATATTAAAAGAGTTATTTAATTTTGAATGCATTTTTGTTTGATGTTATTTTGTTTGATGTTAAGAATTTTATAGAAGTTTGAATTATAATATATTAATTTTTTCCTCCCATTTTATTCTCATATCCCAAACATTTCTTGAAGGCAATTTTAGTATTAGTATTAATTACCTCCAGATACTAGAATACAAAATTTGATTCTCTTATTATTAACTCCAAGTGATAAACA
>JABUQX010099860.1:35000-40000 GCA_015478945.1 Trachelipus rathkii
TTCTACAGTTACTGCCAGTCTTCCTGAACTAGTGGAAGTTCAGACACACTGTCGAATGGATGATCCACAATAGCCGAGTCATTTGTGTCTGGGAGAGGTCTGTTTCTAATCATTTGGTCGCCCTGATAGCAAGTTCCACATTTCTTTTTATGTATCTGCCTATACTTCTGAGCTTTAGGCCAAATGAAGACATTGAAACTGCAATTTAAACAAATACTCGCGTCACTACGGAATCGTTTGGAGCTCAATGTGCAGAGAATCGTCTGTTTACAGTTGGGATGTTATGCATTCAGCAGAGCATGGTTTCTACTGATATTGGTTGCCAAGTTTTGGGCTGTTCTGTTGTTTAATCCTACTGTGTTGTTCCGTTTGGACCACTATAAAGGCCTAATTCTAATTAGGCCTAAACCTAATTCTAATGGCATAGTCTGTCACCTAATTTTAAATGTGTGTGTGTGTGTGTGTGTGTGTGTGTGTGTGTGTGTGTGTTAGTGGTGTGTGTGTGTGTGTGTGTGTGTGTGTGTGTGTGTGTGTGTGTGTGTGTGTGTGAGAAGTACACTATAATAATTTATGTATTTTAAAATACACTAGAATTTAATATAAATATAGACTCGTAATCACACAAATATAGACTAGGTTTACTATTACTAAATTAATGTACGAAATGGCTGGACGATAGTAAAAATATATTGTAGTTTTTAATTCTTATTTTTACAAGCATACAATTGTTTGCGTATCAAATATATACAAAGACTATACAGAGCGTGATGCAAAGATAGCAAACAAAAACACTAATACACAGCCATGTGAAAACTAGCAAACAAAGACAATAATACACAGTCACGTGAAGCATTGCAAATAAAACAATTCACACTCATGAGAAAACAAAGCAAACAAAGACAATAATAATAAAGTTATTTGAAACATAGCAAACAAAAAGAACAATATTCAACCATGTGAAAACGGAGCAAAGAAACACAATAATAATATGCAGTCATGTGAAAACATAACAAACAAAAACAATAATAGTAAACCATGTGAAAACAGAGCAAAGAAAGACAATAATAAGTTTATCATGTGAAAACATAACAAACAAAAACAATGATACTAAATCATATAAAAACAGAGCAAAGAAAAACAATAATAATATAGTCATGTGAAAACATAACAAACACAGATGGCTATGTAAAAATATATCGAACATTTTCCAAGTAAAAACTCAAAAAAACAAATACAATTTGGTAACTAAAGTTTCACTTTAGAAAAGTAAATTTATATTGAAGGAGGTCATTGAAACTCTTGGGAAACGTAAATTCCAAAGGAAAACTAGTAAAGGAAACGAACAAACTTAATTTATGAGTCAAGGAGCTTTATTCTGAAACGGAAACTCCATTTTATGGATTTTTATATTTTAATGTTCAGACGGTTGATCGCCCTTCTCGGATTAGGATTCAGCATGAACTCAGGTTATATATATATATATATATATATATATATATATATATATATATATATATATATATATATATATATATATATATATATATATATATATATATATATATATATATATATATATATATATATATTTATATATATATATACTTAGAACATAAAAGGGGCGGTAAGGCTGGGCTTTCTTTTCGACCTTTCGTCATATTCTTCTACTACTTTTCTGTTCCCGTGCATGCGACGCACCTTGCCCCAGTCTTGTGGAAAGAAGGTGGGTGACTATGATATATATATATATATATATATATATATATATATATATATATATATATATATATATATATATATATATATATATATATATATATATATATATAATAATATATATATATATATATAATATATATATATATATATATATATATATATATATATATATATATATATATATATATATATATATATATATATATAAATATATAAATATATATATACATGTAATATAATATATATATATATATATATATATATATATATATATATATATATATATATATATATATATATATATATATATATATATATATATATATATATATATATATATATATATATGAGAGATAGAGAGAGAGAGAGAGAGAGAGAGAGAGAGAGAGAGAGAGAAAGGATCGCTTTCTCGCAGTATCTCTGGATGTGGAGAATGGTTATCAAGGTATCCCCGCAGGAGGGAGGTCAGATCCAGTGTCAGATCGACTTCAAAGTTCCGAAGTAATTTATTAAGGAAAGAAGAACCCGCTTCCGGATTAGGCAAATCCCTCTTTATTTTTCCTTCAAGCAGAAGTAACAACTCGGTGGTCACCTTTCAGCTACTACAAAAAGCGGAAAATATACTCCCAAATCCCCAGCCCAGTCAGACACATATGTAACAAACAAATTACTAACAATCAACCTTCAGTCAGATGATTCAAAATTCATAAATGGATCCACAAAACCAAATACCCATCCTTTAAATCCTTACCTCATCAGAATCACACACTACAGTAGCTTGTTTTATCTTCAACCCCCTTCTATCATAACTATCAAACTACACAATAAACACAATAAATCAAGACTAAATATCTTGTAAATAAACATTAATTGGTAACACAAAATCACACCCCTCTGAAATACAGACATTTCTTACTAAAGACAATATTGACATGCCTTGAAAAAAAAAAAAAAAAAAAAAAAAAAAAAAAAAAAAAAAAAAAAAAAAAAAAAAACAACGTTCTATGGATATGACTCTATATATTCAAACCAACAACCTTCCAAACACACTCAGTGCTAATAAACCAAGTAACTAACCTATTATATGATCCCATTATTTAATATGCAATTTTTAAAATACTAATAATATACAACTCTACACACTACATAATCAACATATATATTCCTCACCGCATCAACATAATACCCGACAATACAATTACAAACCAAAGCTAGTACCTCTAAACACAATCACCAACTTAATCATGGGGTAACTTCAATGCCCATCATACAGGCTGGTGTCAGGACTACCCATCCGACCCCAGAGGAATTAACATCTTAGAAGAGATAAAATCCTTAAACATCCTGAACTACAAAAACTTACCTACTCGCTTACCCTTCCAATCTAACCATATTCCATTAGCCCCAGACATAACCTTCCCATCCCCATCCCCATCCCCATCCCCATCCCCATCCCCATCCCCATCCCCTACATCCAGAAATACACATAACATCTGATACATATCTATGCTAATAACCTGCACCACTTCCAAGAAGGTTTTTCAAAAATCAAAAACTACATTCACATACTACAAAAAAAAGCTAACTGGACAAACTTCATGCACTGCATAGAAAGCAACTTGACACAACAAGAAATCATCAACCCTGCCTCCCTAAATTCAGTCACCCACAACTTCACCAAAGCATCCAATCTGTTCATACAAAGAAAACAGAAAAAAATGCCACCATTCGTTAACCTCAGAAATCTTTGAACTAATTAAACAAATTTACAATCCACTACAGCACAGAATAAATTTAACCTATAAACACACAAATCTCAACATTAGTAGCAATACACAAATCAAATAAATTCAAAGAATACCTACAGAAAAACTTAAAAGAAACTCTAACAAGAGCAACTTTGAAAGTGTACTCAATGCATAACTTCAAAACTCCAAACACAACCCTCTAGCCTAATAAACGAAGACTAAAAGCCAAAACAATTCCTCCATCCCTTAACAACACAGCAGCATAGGGCTAGCACAACATAAGTTCAACCTCGTGGAGAATCATAGAAACTATCAGGCCAGCCTCAGACATTTCGTCTAGAACACACACCCTTGTATATCATGCACACCACAATAGGAATCTAAATAACTCAAAATATCCCAGCTCTAGACCAGACAGATATACTTTAAGACCTATATTCGAATACTAGCACCGAATCGACAGTCAAGCTCTCCCTGACTAGAATATTAAGAAATCATCTGAACTACAATTTCCTGGCCACAGAAATAAAAAAAGAGTTCAAGGTCTTACTCATAAATCTAAATTTAAAGAACTGTCCAATGTCTTACCCAGAAATCTAAATTTCCAGAACTCGAAACTTCGTCATCCTTATACATAATTGATAGAGAACTCATATTCATGGGCCAAAATTGGTGACCGGCCATTCCATTCCATTCTACCTAGAACATGAATTTAAAAAATACACTTTCACCATTGCTGCTTTAGCCCATCCTACTCCAAACATAGCATCAATGGCCTTAACTAAACACCTTCTCATAGAACCATACTTATAGCAATAGGCATAAACAAATTCTTTGACACAGTCACCAGACTCATCCTCACTACATGAACCAATTCTTGAACGTCAGACGCCCAATAATTTACAAAAAATGATCTCAAATTTCTATCAAGCAGACACAGCTCAGTATCTACATAAAGAACCGATCGATCAAAAAAATAAATTTAGAAAAGAGTGGTTAGAAGCAACTATTATACCGCTAGTGCATCAGTAGTTAGCGTAGGCACCAAAGTGGGAAAAATGTTTACTCGCCGAAGGTGGAGGTCGGTCTTAAGTATATGGTAGGTTTATATCAAAGATGATCAAGGATGTCAGTAGGTAGATTCACTACCAGTTCAAAGTTATGTTGAACAAAAAACGGCTTGCTAGGTAGTTTTCACCAGGCAAAGTTAATACTAAAATATAAAGCCATTGGGCACGTAGTAAACAATTAAAAATCACCTAAGATATATATATATATGATAGATGTATAATATATATATATTATATATCATATATATATTTATATATATATTATATATTATAACTATATATATATATTATATATATAATATATCGGTAAAATGTGTAATATAATATTATGATTTCACCAGTTTCTCTTTATTATATTTATTCATTATTATTATTATTATTATTATTATTATTATTATTATATTAATTTTATTATTATATTATATTATTATTATTTTATTATTATTATATTATTATTATTATA
>JABUQX010099860.1:50000-60000 GCA_015478945.1 Trachelipus rathkii
CGCGACATTTTTTGACCTTTTCTGACCGCGACCTTTTTTTTGAGCTCGAATTTTTACCTGACCTTGACCTTTTTGGGCCTTTTCACCTTTTGGGCCTTGACCTTTTTTCGACCAACCCTTTGGTCTTCCATGGGTCATTTTTGGCCCACGGTATTTTTTGATCCCCACACTTTTATGAGAAACCCGAATTATTTGACAAAGCATAAAATTGTTTTTCACACCAATTTTTTGGCAACCGTATTTTTTGAGAACCTAATTTTTTGAGAACCCTAATTTTGAGAACCCCTAATTTTTGAGAACCCTAATTTTTTTGGCAAGCCGTAATTTTGAGAACCGCTAATTTTTGGCAACGGGCCTAATTATTTTCGGCAACCCTAATTCTTGCAAACCTTCGAAGAAGGGTTGCGCAAAAACCGTTGCGTAAGCAACCGTTGTACGTAATTGCCCCCCCTATTTTGCGCCCCCTAATTTTATCGACCATGGGTCAATTTTGTGCCCACGGTAATTTTTGAATCTCATTTAGGGGGCTTTAGCCCTATTTTTTGAATGTCTTAACCTTGTTGACCATGATATTTCGGCCTTGACCTTGCCATTTAAGCATGGGTCATTTTTTGCCCACGGTAATTTTTGTGCCCACCCTTTAAGGGCTTAGCATCACGTTTTTTGATGTCTTACTTGTTTGACCATGATTATTTAGGCCTTTAACCTTGCCAATACCACCATGGGTCATTTTTGGCCCACGCCAATTTTTTAACCCACCGTGCCCCACCCCGTCACAATATTCTCGTTCTAAACTTGAACGCAATGTATGGATCTATACCTAACTTGAACACCATAACACACACAGCACACCACACACACCACACACACACACACACACACACACACTTAACACTTATACACACACATTCACTATGACACTATGACTTCACTATAACACTTACATTTTCCCATATACACTTACAGTTTACACTTGATACAGCACGTACAAACACACTGTCAACCCTTTGGTCGTCCATGGTCAATTTTGCCCACGGTAATTTTTTGTTCTTCCTTTAGGGACTTAACCCTTTTTCTGATGTCTTAACCTTGTTGACCATGATATTTCACGCCTTGACCGCTTGCCAGATACCATGGGTCAATTTGACCCACGCTAACTTTATGGCGGTTTTGATGGTTCCCAACCACCGTAAGAAGTATCTATGATGTTCTATATTAGTGTTTCTATGAGTATTAGTGATATTAATGAGTGCAGGTGAGTGCCAAGTGAGTGCCAGAAGAGTGCCAATGAGTGCCAAGTGGAGTGCCAGTGAGTGCCATAGTGCAAGTGATGCCCACATGTGTTCCAAACTGAGTTGCGCACTTTCAGCATTTTCTAGCCTCCCCTGAGCCCGAATAGCCCTAATATGGGTGTTTACCCCTAGGTATAGGTTATCGTAATCCGCATTGGGTGTATATTACAAGTTGCTGGGATGCTTCCTACTATGAGTTAGTGGGCTTTTTCTATCACTTATAGCTATATATATTATATTACTTGCACACAACACACATACACTATAAACTTATACAACCAACATTCACTATGACACTTATACACACTATGAACTTATAAGCACTTAACACTCTCCATACGACACTACATTAAACCATTATACACTTACACTCACACCAACACACACACACACTTACGTTTACACTCACACACTTGGATATTTTGATGCCTCAACTTTGATCCCTCAACTTTGATGCCTCAGCTTTTGATGCCTCAAATTTGATGCCTCAGCATTAATGCTCAACTTTGATGCCTCAACTTTGAAGTTTCATCTTTGATGACTCATCTTGATGACGTCATCTTTGATAACGTCTATATTGATGATTCATCTTGATGAATCATCTTTTTGATGGATCATCTCTACCCTCCATTAAAGAACAGAGTTAATATATGTCTTCACCCCTAGTTCACAAGTTAACCACCAGGGCTCAGCGTGAGCCCTCCGCGCAAAGACTGCCAATCCCGCACACGGCAGGTGCGACCTGCGCGCGCGTCCCCGCGCCGCCGCGTGCGCCCTGGCAGAGCGCAATATTTCCGCGTACCCGCCGCACGCGTTGCGCCCGCAGGCGCAAATATTTCCGCGTTCGCCGCCCGCCGGGCGCTCAGCAGGCGCATATTCCGCGCGAAGAAAAATATATATACTATAAGTCATTCATTTTTATATATATAATGAGACTATTTTTATTAAAAACATTTCGCGAACTTCGCGCACCTAAAACTGTAACTCATTACAGCCTATTTTTTTAACACATATATTTATTAACATAATTTTTTACTTAATACTTTTTTACTTAATACTTTTTTAATTTATAAAATGTTTAAAAATTGTATGTAAGAGGAAAAAATCCAGAGTGTCTGATATATAATCATTTTATTTACTACAATTGTACGAAATTTTAATTAAAAACATAACTATTGCCACAGTTAATTTTTTAAATCAGTAAATCAATGGAGGTGTTACCTAACAACAAAGGAATTAGTATGCTTTTTGTTTTACTGGTTTACTGCTTTAACTCATGTTTTACTGCTTAACTCATATGTTTTTACTGCTTTAACTCATATTTATTAACATTACATAGCTCCAAAGGCAGTAAATCAGTAAATCATAGAGGTGTTAACTAACACCAAGGGGGATTAGTATGCTTTTGTTTTACTGCTTTACTGCTTTAACTTTCTGCTTTACTGCTGTTAACTTTCTGCTTTACTGCTTTAACTCACATACATTACATACCTTAAAGCAGTAATCAGTAAATCAATAATGTGTCACCTAAAGCTTATGCGGCTTGGTAAACGTTTTCTTTTACTGCTTTTAACTGCTTTTCAAACTTTCTGCTTTATTACGTGCTTTAACTTGCGGCTGTACTGTTTTAACTCGTATATTTTTACTGCTGCTTTAACTTATATATTTTATTAACATTTCCATTTTATTTATTGATTTAATAGAATGATATGTTTTCTGCCATAACTTTTATTCTTTTTAATATTTTTATTTTTTATTAATATTTTCTTATTCCTTTTTTTATTTTTACTCTATCTTTTATTATTTTTTTTTTATTTAAATTATTATTTAATTTTTATTATTATTATACTTAGTGCTAATTTACTTCATGCAGCTTTACATTATCATTAAGCTCGCAATACACACATATCACACAAACACACACACATACATAAACACAACACGCACACACACACACACACACACTTACACTATACACACATTCCGTCAGTGAACTTATACAACCACATTTCACTATGAACACTTTACATTACCCATATGACACTTACATTTACACTTATAGACACACACACACAATGACACTTATACACACAATCACTATGACACTTACATTGTACCCATAGACACTTACATTTAACACTTATACACACATTCACGATGACACTTACATTTACACCCATAGACACTTACGATTTACACTTACATACACACACACACTCACCCAGATTTACTTACACTCACACACGATTTACTTACACTCACACAGATACACTTACACTCTCACACACAGATTTACTTACACTACACACACACAGTTTACTTAACACTGGTCAACCACACAGATTTAACTTACACGCACACCACTTACACATTAACGTATTCATTATTAAACATTTTTGTTTTAATTAAACACGTAGCATTTATATTACTCATCAATATATAGACTAAAATTATTTCGCAAAAGTTTCCTTCTTAAACTTCGTATAATACAATCATCATTATCTTTGAGCAAAAATTATTATTAACTGTTAATACTTTTTTGTTTATAAATTTTAATAACTATCAAGTTTTTAAAATAACTTTTACTAAAATTTATGAAATTTTATTAAAAACATATATTTTACAATACCTTAAGCAATAAATCAGTAAGGTCAGCCCTAGCACCCCTCTACACACCAAGCTATGCCACGTTTGTTCTATTGACTTACTGCTTACATCATCTTTAGCCATGTAATGTTGTATTAGGCATAAATAAACAAAATAAGTTCTTCTCGGCTAAACATACATGTATTTTATTAAATCTTTCTAAGTTCTTATTTAACAATAACAATTATTCACTTACATTTATATTATACGCTCGATGTTACTAAAAATATTTCTAAGTTTTTTAAATAATTCGGATTTCTTTTTATTATGTATTATTATTATTTATGATTATTATATTATTATTTATCTATGTACATTGACAATCCATCGCGAGAAAACCCAACAACCCGCACTCCTTACAGATATGAAACTGACCTCTCTCTGTAAAATGGGTTGTAGGATAATCCTTTTTGTTCGCTTGGGCGATTTAGGGCGCTAATTCCAGTCAAAATAATATTTCACAACTGACCTTCTTTCTGTAAAATGTGGGTGCAATAACAAAGTTAAGGTCTAAATTTACGGCCTAAATTTAGGATACAGCCTTTTTGTATCACAGGCGGATTTTTAAGCATAATACAGGTCAAAAAGGTAATTCCCAGCTATACGACACAGAATCGAGTAATCAATGTTATATTATTTTTATAAATATATTTCAAACTGAACATGCTGGATCGGTAAGATCCTTTGAGCAGGTAAGAAGGAATGTTTACCTTTCTTGTGAATGGACGGAGTAATCCTTATCTCTATATAACCTCGTATGTGATTGGCCGAGAATTATTTTATCGCTTTTTGGTTTAGGTATGATGTAAAAACATGTTTTTCAATATCCTGGAGCCAAAGTTTCGTTATTTAAACTCTTAACATAAATGTAAATATTTATTTAAAGAAAGTAAAAAATAAGGATAATAAAACTTTACTATATAATTAGAAATTAAATAATCATTAACTTAATGATATATAATATATATATATATAATATATAAGTATAATATATATAGTTATATATATA
Organism: Trachelipus rathkii; assembly: GCA_015478945.1. Lineage (NCBI taxonomy): Eukaryota > Metazoa > Arthropoda > Malacostraca > Isopoda > Trachelipodidae > Trachelipus > Trachelipus rathkii. Next base: position 54,948 of record JABUQX010099860.1, read on the forward strand.
TCATATAATATATTAAGTATATATATATATATATTATATATATAATTCCAGAATGTTAAAATATTTTACAATGGTTTTTAATATATATATTAACGATCACATTGATTTAAGACAGGAATATTATTGCTTATATACATTTCCACATACATTTTACACATGATGTTTACGCCTATTTTATATTAAAACTCTCTAAATCTTTGCAAATATACCAATCATTTATATCATTATCGATGATATAGTTTCGTGTCTCAGTAATACCTTCAGTTAACACATATGTAAAAAGTTCCAGCTCAGATATCATAGTATATTTACATTCTGGATCACCTGCATAAATACTTTCTTGCCATTGTTTTCTAAGTAGATAAATGAATTTCTGTACGTCTATAAAACTTAGGAAGCGATCGATGTGCGCGTAGGATCATCCATCAGGGTTTTCTTAAATGCGTAGTATTGCTGAGGTAAAACATGTAATGAATTACGGTTACGTAATTAGATAACACATTTGTCTTCTTCATCTGCATTAACACTAGCCTACGTACCTCTAAACATATCTTTCAGTCGCGTCACGCCTGAAATGTAGAATCCCAATGATGTAGGTTCAAATACTGCTGTTTCATTATTTCTCCTTCCATAATCTAACTTCCAAACTGATTATGTTTTGATGTTTATAAAATGCCAGAGTAAGCTGCTTATCGCTGGTTTCTTCGCACAGGTTAATAACTGTTTCGGTCCAGTTTAAAGCTGAGGTTGGTTTAAAAGTATCTGTAAGCCACTCGTCAGTGTGATTACATATACAAAGTAATTCATCTTGGACTCATAAAATCGCATTGGGTATTATAACAGGGTGATGGGTAGCATACCACTTGAAAAATTCAAAATTCCATCGGGTTTTCTTATATAAGAAATGAAACCCTCCTTCCGGGATCTTGATTCCCACTGGATAATGGCTTGGGATTGAGGTATAGATACGTTTTCAAGGTGATTCATGATATATCACTTATGTGAAAATAGAAACACTTTATTAGCAAACCAGAAGACTTTGTGCAACCGCTTTACAGAAAAATGATATGATGTTTAAAATGAGTTTTGGGTCTAAAAGATAATAAAATATAATTTTTATCCAATCAGAGGTAGGGCTCAGGATATAAAAAAAAACAATGTTTTTTCATAAAAACAACCCAAAAAAGCGATAAAATAATTCTCGACCAATCAACATACGAGGTCATAATAGAGATAAGGATTAGCTTCGCCGTCCATTCACAAAGAAAGGTAAACATTTTCCTTCTTACCTCGAGAAAAGGATCTTACCGATCCAGCAGTTTCAGTTTGAAATATATTATAAAAATAATAATAACATTGATTCTCGATCCTTGTCTATACTGGAATAACCTTTTGACCTGGTATTAGGCTTAAATCCGCTTGTGATATCCTAAATTTATTCCTAAATTTAGGCCTAGAATGTTAAGAACTAACGTAGTTATTGCACCACATTTACAGAAAAAGGTCAGTTTGAAATATATATTTGACCTGGAATTAGCCCTAAATCGCCCCGGGATACAAAAATGGATTATCCCACAACACATTTTACAGAGAGAGAGGTCAGTTCCGTATCTGTAAGGAGTGCGGGTTGTTGTGTTTTCTCGTGAAGGATTGTCAATAATAATAGATAATAATAATAAATTAATAAATAATAAAAATATAATAATAAGTACTAAAATAATAATTAATATAAAGAAAATCCGAATTATTTAAAAAACTTTGAAATATATTTTAGTTAAACATCGAACGAATAATCTAAAAATGTAAGTGAATAATTGTTATTTTTTAATAAGAACTTAGAAAGATTTTAATAAAATACATGTTATGTTAGCCGAGAAGAACTATTTTGTTATTTTTATACGTATTACATGGCTAAAGATAATGTAAAGCAGTAAGTCAATAGAACAAACAACGTGATCATAAGCTTGGTGTAGAGGGGTGTTAGGGGCTGACCTTACTGATTTATTGCTTTAAGGTAGTAAATAATGTTTTTAATAAAATTTCATAAAATTTTAATTAAAAGTTATTTTAAACTTGATAGTTATAAAAATTTTAATAAAACAAAAAATCATACAGTTAATAATAAAATTCTTTGCTCAAAGATAATGATTGATTTATTATAGAAGTTTAAAGAAACTTTGAAAAAATTTTATTATACTTTGAAGGAGTAATTAAACGTACGTGTTTTGATTAAAACAAAAATGTTTTAGATAATTCATATCGTTATATGTGTAGTGAGTGTGCGTGTAAGTAAATCTTGTGTGAGTGTAATTAGTAAAACTGTGTGTGTGGTGTGTAAGTAAAATCGTGTGTGAGTGTAAGTAAATCTGTGTGAGTGTAAGTAATCCTGTGTGTGAGTGTAGTAAATCTGTGTGACTGGGTGTGTGTGTGTGTGTGTGTGTGTGTGTGTAAGTGTAAATGTAAGTGTCTATGGGTAAATGTAAGTGCCATAGTGAATGTGTGTATAAGTGTAAATTTAAGTGTCTATGGGTAAATGTAAGTGTCCATAGTGAATGTGTGTATGAGTGTCATAGTGAATGTGTGTATAAGTGTAATGTAAGTGTCTATGGTAAATGTAAGTGTCATAGTGAATGTGTTTAAAGTGTCATAGTGAATGTGGGTATCGTGTGTAAGCTGTGTGTGTGTGTGTGTGTGTGTGTGTTGTGTGTGTGTGTGTGTGTGCTAAATGATATAACAATAGGCATGAAGTAATAACAATAAGTATAAAATAATAAAATAAATAATAATAATAAAATAAAAGAAAAAATAAAAAAAATAAAAAAAAAAAATAAAAGAATAAAAGTAAAATAATAAAAATAAATAAAAATAATAAAAAGAATAAAAATAAAATAATAAAATAAAAAGTATTAAAACAAATAAACAAACGTAATGTTAATAAATATATGGGTTAAAGCAGTAAAACATATGAGTTAAGCAGTAAAGCAGAGAGGATTTAAAGCAGTAAAGCAGAAAGTTAAAGCAGTAAAAAGCAGTAAAAGCAAAAGCATACTACCCCTTGTGGTAGTAACACGTCTATGTGATTTTCCTGATTTACTGCTTTAAGTATGTAAGTTGGTGAGTTAAAGCAGTAAAGACGAAGTTTAAAGCAGTAAGCAGAAAGTTAAAGCAGTAAAGCAGTTAAAACAAAAGCATACTAATCCCCCTTGTTGCTAGGTAGGAGGGCAATGTGATTTACTGATTTACTGCTTAAGGTATGTAAAATGTTAATAAATATGTGAGTTTAAACAGTATAACATATGAGTTAAAAGCAGTAAAACTATGAGTTAAAGCAGTAAAATACATGAGTTAAAGCATACTAAGCCCTTTGTTGTTAGGTAACACTCTATTGATTTACTGATTTTACTGCTTTAAAATATGTAAAGTTAATGTTTTTAATAAAATTCGTACAATTGTAGTTAAAATAAAATGATTATATATCAGACACTCTGATTTTTTCTTCTTACATGACAATTTTATAAAAATTTAAATTAAAAAGATAGAAGTTTTAAGTATTAAGTAAAAATAATGTTAATAAAATTATATGTGTTAAATAATAGGGCTGTAATGAGTTTACAGTTTTTAGGTTCGCGAAAATGTTTTTAAATAAAAATGTTTAAGTATGAAATAAAAATGAATGACTTATAGTATTATATTTTTTCATTCGCGCGGATATTTGCGCTGCGGGCGCACGCGGCGGGCGGAAACGCGAATTTGCGCCTGCGGCGCACGCGGCGGGGGTTACGCGGAAATATTGCGCCTGCGGGCGCACGCCGCGGGCGGGGACGCGGCGTCGCACCTGCGGGTGCGGGATTGCCTGTCTTTGCGCGGAGGGCTCACGCTGAGCCCTGGTGGTTAACTTGTGACTTAGCGGGTGAAGACATTAAATATTAACTCTGTTCTTTAATGGAGGGTAGAGATGATCCATCAAAGATGATTTCTCAAAGATGAATCATAATATAGACGGTATCAAAGATGACGGTCATCAAGATGAGTATCAAAAGATGAACGCTTCAAAGTTGAGGCTATCAAAGTTGGCGGCATTTAAATGCTGGAGGCATCAAAAGTTGAGGCATCAAAAGGTTGAGGCATCAAAGTTGAGAGCGCACTAAGTTGAGGCATCAAAGCTGAGGTATCAAGTTGAGGCATCAAAATATCAAGTGTGTGAGTGTAAACGGTAAGTGATAGTTGTGTGTGGGTGCTGAGTGTAAGCTCGTTATGGTTTAATGAAAGTGACTATGGAGAGTGTAAGTGCTTATAAGTATCATAGTGTGTATAAGTGTCATAGTGAATGTTGTATAAGTTGTGTATACGTGTAAGTGTGTGTGTGCAAGATCAAATATATATATATAGGCTATAAGTGATAGAAAAAGACTAACACATAGTAGGAAAGCATCCTAGCCGCTTGTAATATACACCAATCGATTTACGCATACCTTATAACCAGGGTATGACACCCATATTAGGGCTTATTCGGGGCTCAGGGACGGCTAGAAAAGGCTTAAAAAAGTGCACTCATTGGCACTATGTGGCACTCACTCGGCACTATGTGGCACTCACTCTTGGCACTCATTGCACTCACTTGGCACTCATTGGCACTTGGCACTCACCTTGCACTCACCTGGCACTCATATAATCACTCATCTAATACCATAGAACCTAATCGAACATCACTATGATACTTCGTACGGTGTGGCGAACCATACATAGCCATAAAGTTAGCGTGGGGTTCCAAAATTGTTCTACCCATGTATATGGCAAGGTCAGGGTGACATATCATTGGTCAAACAAGGTTAAGACATCAAAAAAGGGCTAAGTCCCTAGAGGAAGGACAAAAAATTACCGTGGGTCAAAATTGACCCATAGACGAACAAAGGGTTGGTAGTGTGTTTGTACGTGTGTGTAAGTGTAAATGTAAGTGTCTATGGGTAAATGTAAGTGTTATAGTGAATAAGTGTCATAGTGAATGTGTGTGTAATAATTGTAAGTGTGTGTGTGTGTGTGTGTGTGTGTGTGT
>JABUQX010099860.1:75000-86435 GCA_015478945.1 Trachelipus rathkii
GGAAATGTCCATGTGTTTGAAGGCTCGCATCTTTAGTTTTGTAAAGTTTGACCTACATAGTCGACGTTGCAGTCGGCACATTTATATTTGTAAACGATGTGTGACCTCAAGTTCATGGGGATGCTTCCTTTAATCTTAAAGAAACTGCCAACTGAGTTGTTGTTAATAAAAAACATAAGAAACTTGCATTGTGGAAAGTTTTTGTTTAAGATGTTTCTAATCTGAAAGTGAAGATCATTGAAATGTATTGAAGCCGAGCGTAAACAGGAAGTTTAGGAACATCCTATGCAGTAGTTTTAGGGCGATAAGTGTTATCGAGAAACGAATAAACAAGTTTATCAAAAAGGTTAGAGGGATAAAGATTAAAGCTAGAAAATTTACGGCGAAAGGTGATTTCTTCATGGAAAAACTTCCAATCAGAACAAATAACAAAGGCTTGTATATGCTGGGCCTTAGGCCCGCAATTTTATGAATAAAGGAGATAGAAATAAAGAAATTAGTCCCAAGTAAAGTATTAGTGGGCTTGCGATAAATAGAAGTAGAAAGCCCACTAATGTTTTACTTGGAACTAATTTCTTTAGTTCTATCTCCTTTAATCATAATTGTAATAATACGAAGCGTTTACGATAGAATGAATTTTAGTATTTTCTTTGCTTTTAATTTAGACCGTTTTCGTTTTTGTCATTTGTGCTTACGCTCGATAAGAAATGCTCACCCAGTTTTAGCAAGAATTTCCTGTTTAAACGACCGCGATTTCGTGCTAGGCTTACTTTTGTTTTTAAACATTTGGAATCAGCTGTTGTGATAGAGCACGTGGCTTTGGAATAAACAGAAAAAATAACAAATGGTTTATATTACAAATAATTGATCAACTATTTGTGAGGGTTTATCCATTTGGAAGAAATTAGATTTAAAGCTGATTTTATTGAATGAAACTTTATCAATTCAAACGCCGCCATCTTGTTTGTTTACATTTTTTCGTAAGAACTTGTAAGAAGCACGGGAAATAGCAACCTTAAAGAAGAATTAAGGAAATTCCTTACGTTTGGTGAGCATTTCTTACCATTTTTTGGTAAGTTTGACAAAAACGAACGCAAACTCGAGCATTTCTTACGTCTCGTAAGCACAAATGCAAAAACGAAAACGGCTTTTTATAATATATATATATATATAGTATATATATATATAGCTATATATATATAATATATATATTATATATATATATAATATATATATATATATATATATATATATATATATATATATATATATATATATATATATAATAATTAGTGATGCACCGGAGAGTAATTTTGGCCGGAGGCCGGAGAGCCGGAGGCCGGAGAATAAAAATTTTAATTCCGGCCGGAGGCCGGAGTCTCGGCCTGGAGAATGTGGAAATTTCCATTTATACTTACCTTCTATATATTTTTTACAGATTTTATCTAAAAATATTAAGAAAATCTGTAATTAATTTCCATTCTGGATATTATGTCTTCTCTAGTGTGGGATTACTTTAAGATTAAAGTAAGCGATAATAGTAAAGCTGAGTGTCTTTTGTGCGCTACTAGGAATACATTACTATCAAGAGGAAACCCAAAGAAAGGTTCAAAATATTATAGCACAAAACCTTTACTGGATCATCTTGAAAAGAAACATAAAACCACATATTTGAAGATAAAAGAAATATCTGAATCTTCAAGAGGAAAAGTGGCCGAAAAAAGAAAACATGATATCACAGACACAGCAGATGATGATCCATGTCCATCCATATCATCAACTTCTACCTCTATTAAAAAAAGATTTCTTCAGCCTACACTGTTTGAAATAACTGAGAAAACAAAGATTTGGGACATTAATGATAGAAAAAGCACAGAAATTCATTTCAAAATTGGGGAAATGATTGCTGTGGACAATCTGCCATTTTCTTTTGTAGAAGACATTGGATTTAAGAGATTAATAAATCACGTATGTCCACAATATAATATTTCATCAAGGAGGTACTTTTCAGAAGAGATTATCCCAACAATATATAAAAGGGTAAAGAACAAAATAACACTTCAGCTGCAAGAAATTCAAGCAATATCATTAACATCAGATATTTGGACTTGCTCATATAACAATGAAAGCTTTATAAGTATGTCAGGGCATTGGATTGATAAAGATTTTCAAAGGAAGAGTGGAACATTACAAAATCAGTAGTTTTAGTGTTTCTCATTCAGCAGAAAATATATGTCTAAAAAGTGAGGAAATACTTAAGAGCTGGGATTTAAAAAAAGAAAATATTCATGTTGTCCTAACAGATAATGCACCAAACATTACAAAAGGTATGAGAGCGACAGGTGTTATAAATGAGACATGTTTTATTCATTCCTTACAGCTAGTAATACATGATGCTATATTTTCTCAAAAATCAATTAAAGATTTAATTACTTTATGTAGGAAAATTGTAGGTCATTTTAGTAGATCACCAATTGCTACAACTAAGTTAACTGAAATTCAAAAATCTCAAAAATTTGCCAATACACAAGCTTATCCAAGATGTGAAAACAAGATGGAATTCATCATATTATATGCTGCAAAGGATCATAGAGCAAAAAATTGCAATTACTATATATTCTTCAAATTCGAAAAACAATCTAGATATCTTAAATGCAAATCACTGGAAGCTAATGGAGAATATAATAAGATTGCTACAACCATTTGAAGAATTAACTAAAAGAGCGAGTGATGATGATGTAGATTTATCTTTTGTAATACCTGCAGTTAATGCATTGCAAAAATATTTAGCAAAAACTTGGAAGGATAGCGGTGTAAAAACTATGAAAGATGAACTTTTAAATTCTGTTACTGAACGTTTTGGTACCATTAAAGAGAAGAAACTTTATGTACTTGCAACAGTTCTAAATCCACAATACAAATTAGCTCCCTTTGATATTATTGATCAGAATAAAATAAAATTTATGCTCAAAGAAGAAGTAAAACTTTTTATAAAAGCTAAAGAAAATATTACATTAAGTTCAGATTCTGATGAACAAATGATGATCAAAATGATCAGTCTCATACAGATTCACATGAAGAATCTGAAAATGAAACGGCAGATATTGAGAAGGAAACACATTCAATTTTCTGGAAGTGCTTTGATGACATGCTACAAGAAAAATCGTCAGAAGAAAATGAAGAATATTCAGATACAATCAAACCAAGTGGAACTGATCAAAGGAGAAAAAAGTTAAAATGCAAACGTAGAAGCAGCAGTGAGAGAAAACAACATGAATTAGAAAATACTATTCAAACTACTGTGGATAAATATTTTGCAGCACCACTTATGGAACGAAAATCGGATGCTGATCCACTGTTATGGTGGAAAGAAAGAAAAGCTCTTTATCCTGATTGCATCTTACCTGAATTAGCTAGGAAATATCTCTCTGCTCCACCTTCAAGTGTATTTAGCGAGAGAATGTTTAGCCAAGCAGGAAATATTTATATAAGTAAAAGGAATCGTCTTTCTCCAACACTAGCTGATCAGCTCCTGTTTCTTCATCATAATTTAAGAGCATTTGATTTTAAATATTAGAGAATGGTTACCTAAATAGCAATGCATAAGCTATTTAACTTTCCTTTCACTGACTTTGTGTTTAACAATATAATTTAATTTTCTCAAAAAATTCTATTGTGATACTCTATACAGTATCGATAACAGCTGGAACATGAACTTTATAATATATATATATATATATATATATATATATATATATATATATATATATATATATATATATATATATATATATATATATATATATATATATTTATATATATATATATTATATATATATAATATATTATATATATATATATAGTTTCAAATTAGTTTGTTAAAACTTAAAAGCTCTTTAATAATTTGTTAAAACTTAAAAGCTCTTTAATAATTTAAAGATTAAGAATATATATCATAATTTTTTAGTCTTTTGGTCAGATATGGCATGTAGTTTAAAAGTTCTTTTACCAATTTCATTTACCTATTTCTGTATTGCATTTTTAAAGCTAGATTTATCAAAAGTGTATTTTTTGTTAGGGGTAGTCATTTTGGATATCAAACCCTTTTAAGTTGTTTATCAAAATAATTAGTCAATTTAGTAAATGGTGTCATATAGGCCTATTCATATTATTATATATTATTATAGTTATAATATTAGTTATTAGTTTGACTTAATATTATCACTACAACAAAAAAATATTAAAATAATTTTTTTACACTTTTTGTATGAATCAGTTCTTCTAAATAAATTTATTTCATTAAATGTCTCATTATTACTTTCAATGAATTATAACTATTTTTATTTTCAAAACTACCTTTTAAAAATATAGGTCTCCGGCCGGAGAAAGCCGGAGACTAGTGGTCTCCGGCCGGAGCCGGAGATCTTTAAAAAGGCCGGAACTCCGGCCAAGCCAGAGCCGGAGATCCGGTGCATCCCTAAATATTATATATATATATATATATATATATATATATATATATATATATATATATATTTTTTTTTTATATTTATTATATATATATATATATAATATATATAATGTATATATTATGTAATCTATAGCCATATATAATATATATATATAGGCCCTGTTATGTTTTAAGACTCCGTCAGTTTTGATTTTTTTTTGTTTTTTTTTTAACATATTGCTAGTATATGATACTAACAATGAATTTCAGTGGTGATGGACATGATTCAAAAGTTCGAAATATTTTAAATAATTATTTAAAAATCACATTTATATCAATAAAATTTTAAAAAATGGAATATCTCGAAAAGTACGACACTTACAGAAAAACCAATTACATATTTGAAATCAGCGTATAAAGCTTATTAAAAAAAATATTAAAAAAAAAAAAAAAAAACAAAAAAAAATTTTTTTTTTCATAAATGAAATATCTCGAAAAGTACAACACTTACAGAAAAACCAATTACATATTTGGAATCAGCTTGTAAAGCTTATTACAAAAATGTAAAAAAAAAAAAAAAATTTTTTAAAATAAAAAAAAAAAAAAAAAAAAAAATTAGGGGGCTCGAGCCGACGGGGGGACAGAGGGGGGACGTTTTCCATACCCCGTAGGGGAGGGGCGGAGGAACCCCCGCGACACCCAAATACCAAAGAGCGGGGGTTCCGGAGACCCTCCCCGGAGGGGGGGGGAAATAGTCCTACCCTTGTCGTTCCCCCGGAAGGCGGAGAGGACCCCGACTCCCTGCCAAATTTGCGGTTTTCCCCTGGGTATTTCTCTTTAGTTAAAAAAAAAAAAAAAAATTTAAAACTGACGGAGTCGTAAAACCTAACTGGTCCTATATATTTTTGAATCATTTTCGTCACCCCTTAAATTGACTGTTAGGATCATATACTAGAAATATATGAAAAAAAAAAAAAAAAAAAAATCAAAACTGACGGAGTCTTAAAACATAACAGGTCCTATATATATATATATATATATATATATATATATATATATATATATATATATATAATATATATATTATATATATATATATATATATATATATATATATATATATATATATATATATATATATATATATATATATATATACATATATATATATATATATATATATTATATATATATATAAGAGTCTCGGTGGCGCAGTGGGCTGAGTGGTGCGTTTGCACGCTTAGGGTCGTGAGTTCGAGTCCTCGTCAAACGGGATTTGTACTTTCGACTAGTCACCAGGACGGACACGAAAAATTGCCGTTTGTAGGAGATTTTCTGTAATTCATTACAGTTTACGGCATAGTGTATTAATACACTAATCTCAATACCCTCACCTCACTCATCCATAGCCAACACATACAACGGTACAACCTTTATTACACATACAGACACCTACATTCCTATTAGCCTCACGCACAGTAGGTCTGTGAGTCCAGAGCCTAGCCATGCCCACCGATGGCTGGGATATCTTGACTTGGTTCAGACTGAGGCTGGGGTTACTATCACCCTGATAACTGTGCACCTTTCCACTTTGTATGGGCCCACTGGTCGGGAAAAACATAAAATAGTAAAATAGTAACCTTTACCCCCGATTGTCGTTGGTAAAATAAATAATATAAAAAATAAACATAAAATATATATATATATATATATATATATATAAAATAAATATATAACATAATATATATATATATATATATAAGATATATATATGTAGATATATAAATTTATATATAATATATATATATATATATATATATATGAGCCGACTGCGGTGGAGAACGGACGCATTAAAAAGAGAGTGGAAAAAGAAAAGAGAAGATTTAGAAGAAAGGAATTAGAAAAGAAGACCAAGAAACACAAGAGGTTGCAACGAGGGATTTGAAGTTTGAGTGCTGGTGAAGGAGATGGTTCCTGAGAGAACATTTGTTCAGACTATGAAGAAACTTTTTAGAAATAGTAATTACAAAATTTTATAAAATTTAAACAAAATTAAAAAATTAAAATCTATTTTAATATAACGGAGGAGCACCAAAATTTTAATCTTGATTCTTTTTGATATACAAAAGTTAATTAAATTAATAAATGGACCAACATCATTTTGGATTTAGTTATTTATTATAAGAAGATAAGAAGAATGATCATTCGGTGGAGTCGGTTCGTATAAGTCAAGAAGGAATGGATCAAGCACCAAAATGGCGTCCGGTAGCTCAACTGTTAGAGCACTCGCCCAACTAAGCGAAAGACCCAGGTTCGTCACTGGTCGGACGTCTGAGTGTGTTACTCTCTTCTTGGCTCCGTCTTGCTCAGACAAAAATTGAGCACACCCCCTCCTAGATTAGGGCTTTGCCCGTGAGAGGTGGGAAAATATAAAAAAAAAAAAAAAAAAAAAAAAAAAAAAAAAAAAAAAAAAACTAAAGAAGTTACCCGCATCATATCTCGAAAACTAAGATAGGCTACAAGAAAAAACTGATAACAAACCAATTTTTTTTTTTTTTTTTATGGGGGGAAAGTTTCCCAAGCCGTTATTTTTAAAAAATTTTGTTATGGGAAAAAAAAATGGGGGGGGGACGAAAAAAATTTAATTTTTTTTTTATTTTTTTTTTTATATCTCCAAAACTAAGATAGGTACAAGAAAACTAATAACATATTTAGAATCAGCGTATGAAATTTGTATGAAAAAAAAGGAAAAAAAATTGTTTTTTTTTTTTTTTTTAACTAAAGGAATACCCAGGGTAAACCGCAAAGATGCAAAGATCGGGGTCTCTCGGCCTCCCGCGCGACGACGGCGGGGACTTCCGTCCCCCCTCTGTCCACCGTCGGGCTCGAGCCCCCTAAAAAAAATTCATATGCTGATTCCAAATATGCAATTGGTTTTTCTGTAAGTTTTTTTCCTTTTTTTATCATACACATTTCACACGCTGATTCCATATATGTTATTAGTTTTCTTGTACCTATCGTAGTTTTGGAGATATAAAAAAAAAAATAAAAAAAATAAAAATTTTTTTTTTTCATTTTCCATACAAATTTCATACGCTGATTCCATATATGTTATCAGTTTTCTTGTACTATCTTAGTTTTTGAGGATATGATGCGGGTAACATCTTAGTTTGGCCTATAATATATTATATATATATATATATATATATATATATATATTATATATATATAATATATATATATATATAAATTTATAAAATATTATAAAAATATATATATATATTTTTTGTATATATATATATACATATTATATATATATATATATATATATATAATATATTACAGTTGTCACCACCACTTACGGGCAGAGCCCTATTCAGGGAGCGTTGCACGCCAAAATTTCATCCACTAGCGCAAATTACGCAGATGAGCACAGACGCAAGCTTTAAAGTGAGGGAGATTAAATTCATGCAGAAAACACAGAAGATGAAAGAGGACTTCCAACAGAACAGAGTGCAGGAAAAGAAAGGAAGCACCGCAGCGATACTAGCATTGCACTTGAAAAAATTAATTTATTTGCATAGACCAAAAAGTGATTGTCACAACGAAACTTTTTTGTCAATATAGCACCACACGAATTATGGTTAACATAACCAAGCTGTTTTTGTTACCATAAACGAAATAGGTGTGTAACCGTGACCAAAAAATTGGTAATAGTAACCAAATATTTCTTACACTAACGAACATTTAGTCAATTTATTTGGTTGTGATTATCAAATCATCATCAACAAAACTGAAATTAGTTACAAGGACCACAAAACTTTAGTTGCATCAACAACACTATTGATTCTCACAATCAAAATTTATTTGTAATAACCTGTTTGATTTATTTATCATGATCAAATATTTTGTTCGGTTAACCAAAACATTTATTAGGAATCAAAGTGGGAATTTGGAATTTGGCAATTGCAACTGAATTTTGGTTAGATTTACTAAATAATTATTTTTAGTTACATAATGTATAGTTATAACTGCAAAAGTTTCGTTGGATTTACTAAATATTTATTTGTTTGTGCTAGAATTTGGTCACTAGGACAAAGGATTGTGATTCGGTTAACCAAAACATTTATTAGGAATCAAAGTGGGAATTTGGAATTTGGCAATTGCAACTGAATTTTGGTTAGATTTACTAATTAATTATTTTTAGTTACATAAAGTTTAGTTATAACTGCAAAAGTTTCGTTAGATTTACTAAATATTTATTTGTTTGTGCTAGAATTTGGTCACTAGGACAAAAGATTTTGATTCGGTTAACCAAAACATTTATTAGGAATCTAAGTGGGAATATTGGTTACCTTAGCAACAAATATGGTTAGATTTACTAAATAATGTTTAGTTACAACAGCAATATTTTCGTTGGATTTACTACATATTTATTTCCATTTGAGCTAGAATTTGGCTACTAGAACAAAAGATTTGTAACTATAGCATTCTTATATTAGTTGCAACAAATATATTACTGTACTCTACAGTAAACTTTGTTGATTTGATTTATTTATGATCATCATATTTTATTTATCCACTGTAAATATTTGGTCAAAGCGAAATACTGATTTAGTTAGGAAAATTAAACTCTGTAGGTATAATGGAGAATTCACTTGCCAAAAGTTAAATTAATAGGAAAAATTAACGGTACAAATAACTATAATCTGCTGAATCACCAAATCTATTTTCCTTTATATTTACATTTTAAATAGTGATTAAATTTTTACAATTAATTTTATCACAAAGAAAATCTCAGATCAATCGATACTGAACACCTGAGCTTTTCTTTATAATAAAATTCTATATAAAAATGAGCTCTTCAGTAGGTTAATATCACAAAAAAAATGTGTTTCATATTAAAGTTATTTGTACCGTTAACTATTCCGATTAAATTAAAAAGTTTTAGCCTGTGAATTTTCCATTAAACTTACAAATTGTAATTATCGTTAACTAATCAGTTTTCAAAACCAAATATTAACAACTGATAAAGAAAATATGATCTTCATAAATAAAATACAATGCTTGTGCAATTTTTTATATTTTTTTTGTAAGGAATAATCGTAATTGAAATTACAGATTTTAAATTACTAATTATCACAATTAAGTAAATCAGAGTTAAGTTAATTTTACATTTACCTTTTCAGATATTTGAAATAAATTTTATGTAACAAAATATACATTGCTTACAAATTATAATTAGAGCAAAGAAAGTACTTCAATGCTCAAGTGTTAACATAATTGGCAACAGAGGATGAAAAAAAAACAGGTGCAAATGATTTATATAATAGAAACGAAAATAAAGACTACAGAACATTTTTTAACTGAATATAATAATAATAATAATAATAATCATAATAATAATAATAATCATAAAGAATAATAATCATAAAGAATAATAATAATCATAATAATAAAGTATTTATCATATATTAAAGATTCCACTTAAAAATTTTTTACCACCAATAAAATTCAACTTATAGGAGTTATAATCGACACACTCGGAAAGACATGATAGTGATAGACTTTTATTTTCGGGTTTCTCAATTTCATAAGCATGAAAATGAGTGTTAAATTCAAGCGTTCTGTATGGCTTACCACAAAATATTAAACGGGGAGGATCATAAACAAAAATGTAAATTATTTCAAAAAATATTGGCATATCATCTTTAAGTGCATTAAACAAAAAATATTTTGATTTATAGGTACGGCCATTAAAAATAACACGACGATAAGCATTAAACCTTTCCCCATAAGTTGATAAACTTGCATTAAGACGTACTATTTCAGGAAAATCCATTACATTTATTTTTTCTCCACAGACAAGAGTATCATCCAAACATCTGTTGGAAATTAAACGATAAGAAAATTTTAATTGATATTTAGTAGCAATTGTTTTAAGTAGATTTCTTCTACACTGACTAGTATTACTAATTAATTTCAACTCTCTATGTTTCGCTTCAAATCTCATACACCATAAATTAATAAGAGGACCATATTCACAAACCATCCGCGGATAGTGCACCATAAAATGATGTTTAGGCTTTAAATTAGAATCTGAAAATAAATTTAAATACATTTCATGATGTTCTGAAATAAGAGTAGACAGTAAAACATGAATTCCCTTTTGAAGTGTGCTTGAAAATAAAATATCTAAAATTTGTCTAAGTATCAAATACAATTGCCAATGTTTGTCACTGCATGGTATATAACTTCCTATAAGGTAAGGAAATATATTTACAAAGGAAATCATTTCCGATGCAGAAAAACCTAATGAATCTTTGACTAAATTTTCGTGTTTTATGCAAGGTACTGCAGCTTCATTTTCTCCGTAACTGTAAAAACGAATCCTATTATTTAAAGTTTCAAGTGAAAAAATATTTACATTTACATAAAAAAGTATGATTTTACTCAAATCAAAATTACAAACACCCTCAGTTATATCGTGCATTAAATCACCAATAACATTGTCCAATATATGAAAATTTGAAACTTTATTAAAAATGCATTCAGATCTTATACCAGTTTCTGAAGGCGTATTTAATAATACCTCTCTTTCATATTCATCTTTCCTCCTCAGTAATAAAATGTCTTCCGTCATTTGTCTTTGCAAGATTTCCTTACTCGCTTTACAATGCCTACAGTAATAATTCGCATTAAAACTTTGAACAAACCCTCCAATTGTATTCATAGCTAAATTATCACCAATAAGTGATATCAGTTGAAAATAAATTTTAAAGTTTCCATTACCGATTTTCACTTCAATACCTTCTGCTTGCAAATAATTTAAATCTTTTATCATCTTGTTGAAAATAATTTCGTTATCAAACATTCGCATATCTGATGAATAAGATAACATTAATAAAAAAATATTTTCTAATCGCGATTGAAACTCTTTAGGAAAACATCGAACAGAAAAGTAAAATGCTCCTATTTTGTTCTT
>JABUQX010099861.1:0-22500 GCA_015478945.1 Trachelipus rathkii
TATTTGTTTTGTGTATAGTAGTTTTATATTTTATGAGTTAGTTTATATATTGGTTTGAATTTTGGTTTGGTTTGTTATTAGGTAGTGTATTAGTTAGTGGTAGGTTTTGATAGTTTTAGGGAGGGTTAGATTTAGGTGTTTATTTATTATTATCTATTTTATAAGTTAAATTATTTTTTTGTTTTTTATATTTTATCTTTTTTTTATTATTATTATATTAAATTTAATGTATATTTATATATATATTTATTATATATAATTATATTTTATGATTATATTATTTATTATTATTTTATTATGTATTTATTTTTACTATCACTTTTTTTATTTTTTTATATTAATATATTATTATTATCATTATTATATATATCAAGTGGGCTGTATCCTTGGAAGAATATCTCTTCTTTGATATTTGTTTCAGATGTTTTTATATATATTATTTATATATATATATATATTATTATTTATTTATTGATTTATTATTATATATTATTATATTATATATAGTATATATAATTTATTTATATATATATTATTTATAATATTTTTTTATTTTTTTATTTATTATTATATTATTATATTTATATATATTTTTTTATTTTTATTATTATATATGTATTTTATAGTATTTATTATTATATATATTATAGTACTTATGTAGCTTAAAGGAATAATATAAATAACATATTTTAATAATATCTATAATACGTACCTAATTTATTTTGTAGTGGTGTTGAAAGCTTGTGGCGATTATATTTTATCCTTAAATAAGTCTTTTATGTGTTGGAAGGGATCGAGCATTCCAATTGTAGTAATTTCTAAGGCCTATCATTTGTGTTGTTATTTTTTGGTTTTATAAAAAAAATTAGAGGGGCCTGTTGGCCCCCCAAGCTGTGGTTTTATGGATAAGTTTTTAAAGCGTTTTTTTTTAATATTATTGAAACTTTTTAGGTTTTAGGCTATTATGCATTTATTTCACTTAATTTTAAATGTAGTATGATTTATGGAGCTAAATATACCTCACTTAAATATAATAATTTTTATACTATTAATTAATATTCATTCAGAACTATTTCAGTAATACATTTTATAATACTTTGCTATTTAAAATTTTCAAAACATAACTGTACCAAGAAACACATTTCCGTAAATATTTACGGGAAGTAGTTTTGATAAAGTTTTCATATATATCTTATCATTATTTTATCGATTATTTATAGGTTAGATCATGACTAAGCCCTCTTCCCTTAATTAGTTGAGCTGTTATAACAGACGTCATTCGTCGCTCGCCGTGGGCAAAAGATTTATACTCCCTATAGAGATAGATGTAGGAGCGTTAGAATTTCCTATTATTGAATTCAATTATTATTATATGCTATTATTATTGTGTGTTGTTTTTTTCTTTTTTAATGTTATGTATGAAAAATAGCTTGGTGGTTTTTTTTAACTTTTATATAAAGGATACTAATATATCGTATTATAATAGAGCTTTTTAACAATTTTATATTTCTAATTATTTTTAAATACTATATTAAAATATGGGTAGGAGCTACCTCCGGCCTGATCCCCTATGTATACGCCCCTGATAATATATATATATATAGGGTTAATATGGGTATGGTATATATATATATTAGGTTATTATAGTTTTGTATATGTTGTATATATATAGTATATTATATCCTTTATTCTTTATTTTTATATATTATGAGGTAGGAGTATTTATTTTGAGTTGGTTATATTTTAGTGTTATATTATTATTTTAGTTTTATTTAGTGTTTGAGTGGACTGTTATTTAGTAGTTATTTTGTTTTTATGAGTTTTTAGTATTTTATTTATTTTGTTTTAGGGTATGGTGAGTGTATCGTGAGGTGGGTAAGGGTGAGGTAGTATAGTTTTATTTTAGTATGTAGGGGGGGTGAGGTGAGTGAGGTATATAGGATATATATTATATATATATATATTTATAAGTAACTATTTTTTTTCATATTACTATATAGGGTGGGAGGAGCATTATATATATATATATAAGTATATTATAATATAGTTATGTATTGATGTAGGTGAGGTATATAATATAATATAGTATATATATCATATAGTTATTATATTGGTGGGTTTAATATATATAATATTATATAGTAAATAGTATTGGGGTTATACTTTATATATATTCGTATATACTTATATTTTTATCGTAGTTCTATTATATTATTGGATACTAGGTAATATATTTAGGTTTTTTAGGTATTTCTTAGTTAAATTGACTGGACAGTTTGCCACTGACATGAATATAATTTTATTAAGGGTAATTATTTTAGCTCTTTATCTTTTTGGTCTCGTGAAGAATTTGGATATAGGTTTAATCTAATATGTTATTTAGTGGTTATATGGAAGTTTCTTCTGTTATAGGTGTAGTTTCTCGGTGTACATTTACATTAGTTCTGTTTATGTTTGTTTGTTTTATTATTTTTTTATTATTTGATGGGTGGTTCTTACTCTCTTTTGTTTTGTGTTGTATCTGTCTCTGTATTATTTGTCTGTCTTCGTCCTCTTTGTGGTGCTTTTTCCGAGGAGGAAGCAAAGAATTAGGCCTAATAATGGGCGTCTCGGCGGCGACCCGACCAGTGCTTCTGGAGGATTCAAGTACTATGTCACTCGATGCAGTGTTCTGTTCTGACCTTGATTCAGTATCATCATGTATCTCGAAGGGTCTGTGTTTTGTCCCTTTTCTGTCTGTCTGTTTGGTGTGTTTGTATTGATTTATTTTATTTTATTATTATTTATTATTACGTTGTTTTTGTTCGATAGATAATTGAATAGATCACGGAGTGATATCTCAAAATTTTCGTTGGTGTCTTGTGCTCCGATCTCCGGCCTCGACTCCAGCTACGGTTCCGGGTTCGGGTTCCGGGTCCCGGCTCCGGCTCCAAGATTCTCGTTTCCGGATCCGAAACGATCGTGCGGTTCAGGTTCCGGTTCCGATTTGGTTTCGATTTCTGTTAGTGTCG
Source organism: Trachelipus rathkii (assembly GCA_015478945.1). Lineage (NCBI taxonomy): Eukaryota > Metazoa > Arthropoda > Malacostraca > Isopoda > Trachelipodidae > Trachelipus > Trachelipus rathkii. The sequence continues at coordinate 3,012 of JABUQX010099861.1, forward strand.
ATCTCTGCAGTATATATTATTATTATTTATTATTTATTTTTTTTATTATTATTATTTTATTTATTATTATTATTTATTATTTTATTATTATTATTTATTGATTATTATTATTATTTTATTTATTAATTATTATTATTATTATTTAATTATTATTATTTATTTATTATTATTTATTTATTATTATTTTTTTTTTATTCTTATTTATTTATTTATAATTTATTATTATTTATTATTTGTTGTTATTATTTTCATTACGAGTTTCTTCTTCGCATCCGGTTTCCGAGTTCGATATATATCTACATGGCTTAGAGTTATCGTTTTGGGTTAAAATTTGGAGGGGTGTTAGATGGGGAGGTAACCTCGATGTAGACGATGTTACGTACCCCCTGGGTCTCCCAAAGGGGGACCCCACCCCCTTTATATTTTAAAAAATCGAATGTGTTCGTAATTGCTGAAATTTTGGTGAGAAGGATTCAGAGTTTGAATTTCTAGAAAGAGTTGGTATGGGAATATGAGGAGTTAGCTCCAGCACCGCCGTTGCTGGAGCCACTGCGGTGCCGATTTTAATATATAACATTCGTATATACAACAATGTTGGATTGTCCTTTAATAAGTGGTTATCGAGGTCCGTGAAGAGGTCGAATATGATGGTTATGTATAGCTCTGGTGTAAGGGTTCTAGGTACCTCCCCCATTAGGGGGTGAGGTGTCCCGTACTGAAAAAAAGTAAGCACAGAGTGGCAAAACAGAGGTCGATAGGATGGAAATGAAGAAGGATGAAAGATGAAATAAAGTAGGGAAATGCTGAATGAAAGAGTTCTGATCCAGAGGTAATATGGAGTTGACACAGTCACCGGTGCTTGTGCTCCGTTGTGCGGTTGCCGATGTTTATATAATATTTGTTGTAATGATACAATGTTGGTGTTCTTTATATAGTGTATTTATATTTCGAGTCTGTATGAAAATTAGTCCAAGCGTTAGTCAGTCAATAGTCAGAAAAAAAATTATAATAAATATAATAAATAAATATAATTAAAATTTATTACAATTTTATGTTTTAATAACTTACATATTATTGTTGTTACGGGTGTGTGGTTGTACAATACGGCTATGTGGAAGCAGTTATAATTTTCACTTAAATTTCAATATCTGACTGATCTGCACCTCCCTGGCTCTTGACTATCTAGAGTCTTTATTGTAGTCTATTGGATTAAGGTTCAATAGTTGTCTGAGGTATCAGTTTTGAAGTAGACTATTAGACATGTAGAAAATCGAAGTTCTTAATACGTAGAATCATCAATCTATATATATGTTATCGTATTACAAAGTTTTTCTACGAGTGTGAAGAAAGCTATACTTGCTCTATTCTGAACTATTGGATAGTAATCCGCCACAAAGACAAGGCGTGAGCACATCTTTAAACTAAGGAGATATATTAATCTGGTAATCGGTTCTACATAGTTTGTGCGCACACTTTTGAACAACAGTAAAGTAACTAATATAGCTACAAGATGTAAGCGTTAGTTACTACTTTTCTATTAGAAATATGAAAATATTATTCTAGAAGTGGAAAACTGTTATGTATTTTAACAAAAATTTACCAATGAAAGAAAAACGTGTAATTGTCATACAGACCAATGAGTATATTTTGTGCTCTCAGAGAGTTGATGAAGGTGTATTTTGCCACATTAAAAGTAATGCGAGACTAGATATCAAGCGGATCTAGAAATAGTATGTATGACACGTATAGCGCTAAGCGACATGGCTTTATAAGAGCTATGGAATATTAGCAGTCCAACTATTTAACAATAAGTATCGCACTTAATAGCACGTGTAAAGTAAGCTAACTAGTATGCATGGCAAAGTACGGTAACGGGTATTCTTGTACTTGTTATGTGTCAAAGCATTATTCTTCTATAGACATAACGAATGTTATAATTTTACCTCACTAACATGGTAATTTTTATTTAATCTAAGAATTTATCCAACATTGGTTTATGGGTTGATCGGATTATACATTGAGCAGCGAAAGTTTTTGCTAGAGCGGTTAGAGCAGGATAGGTTGTCTCAATCAATTAATGGGTGCGTTAACATATCGTTGTACACGGAACTAAGAAATAATAGGATGTTAAGGCAAGAAACAATAACATAGTGAGCGAGCTTTTAAACATGAATATTTTAACTTGTTAACATTAACTAAAGTTCCACACTTTAACACGGCAGTAGAATACAGAGGTAGGATCAGTGGTTATGCAATACGGTGGTGGAACACTTAATCTTACTTGTGTTTCAAGCATATACTCTTAAGCGATGATATTACTGGTTAATGGCTTACACTAACAGGAAGTGCATAGTTACTAAATTGTCTGCACAAACGGGATGTGGGTAATTGATTACTGATCAACGGAATTATGACTTCTAACGATATACAAAGTTTCCACATCAATAAAGCTAGGTTATCTATATGTCGGTGGTTCATAGGAACGTGGGCGACTAAGAAAATAATGTAACTAGAAGGGTATCATTCCGATCGACACGCGTTAGAACCGAATTATTATGACTGTTAGCATTAACAAGTTCCACACTTAACACCAGTAAGCAACTAACATGGTATGAAAAACGTAACCTAATCTTACTTTTTTCAAACATATCTCTACATATTAACGTTAATCCTTACAACTGACCACAGTAACATTAACCTAAAATTTCTCAACAACTATTGGTTAATTATACTGATCAATTGATGATTGGGGCAATATAGATCTTCTATGAGCATTATTATTATGTTTGCGCACATCATATAAATTACTAACATTTGCGGTAATGCTGAACTAGAAGGAGGAATTAGATGTAGCAGTGAGACGAATCCGTAGAGCACAGAGCTTTACAGTGTACTGAGAATGAAACCTGTGTAACGATTAACAAAGTTCCAAACTGAGGTTCTTTAGTAGGTTAGTAGCTTTAATTTTCAGGCGATTATAGAGTGGTGTGCTAACAGTGAGACAATTGTCTTATGATTGAGTGGAGAGATGGGCTAACGAGAGGCTATTCTATATGTCATGAGGAGTACCAATGTTTGTAGTCAACGACAAACCTAGCACATCTACGCGCTAATAAACTGTTACATTAAACAAAGTTCCAACATGCTTATATCTACCGAAGTAAAGTAACTTATACTTTACATACAGAGACTTGACCTATTTATACCTTTTTTCGTCAGAGCATTATCTCTAATGGAGTATTTAACGTTATTCTTACATTGAGAGCTACAATATATGTTACATTCTATGTCAACTGTTATCTATGGTGAGCGCGGTAAATTCGGTATAGGCTGCATCATATTAATATTACCTGAAGGAGTAGAAGACGGAATAAAATGTAAAGGTGTGTTGTGATGCTGTTGATGTGCTCTGGTTTTGTTTTGGATGACTCTGCGCCTTCTGCTTTCGTGAAAATTATGCCGTGAGATCTTGCGGCCTTAGAGAACCCATGAAAAATGATTTTAGTCCTTATGACCATTGTGCAATAAGTATGCATGTGTATGGACTTAGGTTAATGAGGAGTTTTGACCCTCCGTGTGCAAGGATACAAGCAATATTGTTGTTCTCTATGTCACCATTGTCGGTTTACGATTAGATTTATTATATAATTGACAGTGTTCTCTCTGTTTGGGAATTATCGGAGTCTCATGAAGTATTAAGTCAAGAGCGATACATAGGCGTTAGAGATGCGGGGAGATGTCTCGATATTTCTAACATCTCGTTTGCTGAAAATCATTGGCTAATCTCTACTTGAAGATGAAGGTGTCATTATAATGCAGTTCCTTACATAGTAAGGGGTAAGATTTTTTCTGTGGTTCAGAATCAATGTTTTCTCTAGAGGGGAAAGAAAAGTAAACAAGAATATGACGTACGAATGAATCCCGATGTCTAGTTTCAAAAGGGTATTGATGCTCGCTCTTCGATCGAGCAGACAATAACATAGTACTTAAGATTAAGTTTTTCTTTAGATACTAACCAGAAATTATGGCGAATATAGGCTAAGGTAACATTGTTTTACATTAATAAAGCTATCATAGCATTACCAGAACTAAGGAAAATAATATACTAACGACCGAAAATCTTTATCACAATTTAATGCTGATACTGTTATAGCGAATTATACAAAGTTTCCTGCATTTATACTTGCACTTCTTTTTATATGTAACTGACATTTGCATACAAACCGTACCTAATTCATGTACCCTTTTACCAAACACTATCTCTATACATATTAACTGTGAGAATTGTGTACATTGACGAGCGAGTTAATATTTTTAGCAGAGGAATTTATTCATAAACCTTGTTTATTATTTATCATACAGAGCACCGAATATACGCTAAGTTCTTAAATTGTTTTCCACATTGGAGATATGAAGAGCTAAACATACATACCTGAAACTTAAGAATATTTGAAATGTTATTTCAAGTTCGACAAAGCCGGTAACACTATCCTTGCGTACGAATAACTCACTATGTCATCTAACATAACTTACAGGCACTAATCTCAGCTCAGTTAAGTAAGCCTATACCACGTCGCACTATATAACGTAAAGCCTAGTTTTCAACTACTTTGGGGTCAAGGCATATCTCTAACATATCGTTGTTAATTTTTACTATTAACATTTTTTTTTCTTTTACTTAAATAATTTTAACAAAAGTTTTAGATAACATAAACTTGTCTAATCATCATACTGACAAAGAATAATATTACGTATGCTTAACTATAGACAAATGTTTTTACATCAAGACTTTGGTAATATTTTAACATTAAAATTTTTCTTCATAACCTCGCTAAAATAATCAATAATTTCCTCGATTTTCAGTGGAAATAATTGCAATACATAACAATAAGTTTTAACTCAAACTATTATATCAAAAAATAACAAAAATTTTATCCTGACATAACATTTAAAATTAAGTTCTTTTTGAATAAAATATCCCAGTAAACCGTAATAGTTTACTGATTTTAAAGCTGTAAAATCAGTTATATCAGTAAATTTACAAAAACCACCCATTTGTTTTTATCTCATGCAGTCCCCTCCTACCTTATCCCACCCTCGCCTGTGTATCTATTGAACTATTTTGATTTCAAGTCATATATTTTGAGTATCTATTTTTGGTATAAACATATTTTATTAACTATAAAAATTAGTTCTTTTACTGTTACTGTACCTAATCGAATATATGTCTTAATCGTCACAAAAGCTTTCAGCAATCATTAAAGCTAACAATCATAACCTGTAACTAATAGAATTTAATGTTACTAAATGCTAAACCTTAACAGACCCTCTGCGTATGATATAATTCAGCTAACATCCTGAAAATTTCCCTTCATTATCAAGAGGTAAAGTTAGCTAACAATCTACAATACTTCTATATGTTCCCTATCTTTTTGCGCATATATCTAAGTCAACCAGGTTAAATTTTCCGTATTTATAATTCTATACAAAATCCCTTTAACAAAATGTAGGACGCTAATCTATCTAAAGATACCTAACATCTTTTGAAACTAGGAATTGACACTATCTTCTATCAAAAGTGTCAACTCGTTTTCGATATATTTACATCAGTTGAACCTATTGAATATTAGTTCGTAGACATTATGCAAAAAATTTCTATGGGCAAACCTAACATTTATCTTTCAATTCAAAACTTAAGCCTATGATCTCACGTTTTCTAACACATATTATCAGTTATACACAGTATATCTTACAAAAACTCATCATTTCCTCTAACAAATCAGTTATTTTCACATTGTCATAGTAATATTTAACATTAACGTACCTTAACTTACGAAAATATAACATGTTTTCATTAACCCAATGGAAAAATATAATTAGTATGAAGAAATTCCAAAAAGTCAGCTTCCTATTTAGCCTTCTCAATGTAGAATTCCGGAGGGATATTCTGTCCTTGATTAAGGGTATTGAATCCTGCGGTGGGATCATCGGCGCTGATAGTGGGTGTAGAGCGGCTTAGGGCTCATGTCCTCCGAAGGCTGAGGTACCGGGTACCCCTCCTTCGAGGGGTAACGACGGCGTTGGTATATAGTTATTGGGATAAATTTTTGGTTAAATATACTTGTGTCAATGTAAAATTAAGTTAAATATGTTACGAAAGATATGTTTGGTAATATTAGTATGAATATTTTGGGGGTTACGTTTTTGTTAGGCATAGGTGGCAGTTACTTTTAACAGGTTATGTTAAAATGTGGAACTTTTAATGTTTATAGTGTTAACAGTTTTTATTCATGCTTAAGTTGTGGTTAGATTCGTCGTGTACATTTATTTCTTGAGGTTTTTTTTGGTAATGCTATTGTTAGGCTTTATTATGTGAAAAACATGTGTACGTTAGCCTATATTTCGTTGTTAGTAGTAATATACTTGCTTTGTACTATGTTTAGTGTTTGTTGTTGTTGTTTGTCGAGCGAGAATGGATATACCCTTTATAAAGCTGTAAGTGTTGGATTCATTCTAACGTCTATATTTCTTGACTTTCTTCTGATCTGGTTGGAAAGAAAGAATGCGGCAGGACGATTATAGGATTGTTTTATAGCGAGACGATTTTCTGTCAGTAGGCATTAAGTTTTTTATCGCAGTAGTTGTATACGAATGACACCTCCCGCAATCTCTACGTTCTTGTTGTTGATTATCTTCATGTATAGGTTTTTGTTATTAATTCCCTAACGGATGTGTCAATTTATATTTAATCGTTAAACGATACGAATGCGTGAGTCTCTACAATTGCTTTTGTTATTCCTGCCCGTATGGGTCATAATATAAATATTAAGTATTTTGCATCACTTTATTGGCATAATCGGTTATAGGCAATAAAAGTCATTTTTCATGTTTAGTAGCTGGTTATTTTCTGAATAGTGAGGCGGAGGTCTAAAAAAAATGAAGATAAGCCTAAAACTTTAACTTTATTCGTCTTTACTATTAGGTATTCTATGATGATTTAGGTATGGTAATGTACATTTTTTGAATAATGTTACCTTGTGTCCATGTAAGATTTAAACGTTAATTATTGTTAAGAGATATATTGCTTAGTATAAAAGTATAAATAGGTTAAACGTTTTGTTATGTAAATGTTAGTTAGAATCCTTAACAATTTAAATATGACTGTATACTTTGTTTAATGTTAACTAGTTTTATTATAGGGTCTAAGATGTGTTTAGGTTGGTGATTTTGATATTGAAAATCGTTGCTATTGCATATTGCTTATGTTATGCTTATTAATGAACAAGACATTTGTTATGTTTATGCATATATTTTCGCTGATTAGTATATAAAGAAGTATGGAACTTTGTTTAATGTTAACAGTTTATTCGTATGTAAGTTGTGTTAGGTTTGTCTTTTGTACATTATTTTTTCTTTAGTATTCAGGTAATGTTATGTTGTTTTTATTGATTGTGGAAACTCTTTGTACATTTATATTTTCTTGTTCATGCTAACGATAATGTTAGCTTTAATTTGAATGTGGAAACTTTCTGTTAGGGTTAGAGTATATTTTTCGTTTGATAGGCAGTATAATTAACCAAAATGTTGTGAGAATATTTTACGTTAATATGTTACTGTGTTAGTGTGAAGATTAACGTTAATATGGTTAGAGTTATGCTTGAAAAAGTAAGATTATGTTACGTTTTGCATACATGGTTTAGTTGTTTTTACTGGTGTTAAGTGTGGAACTTGTTAATGTTAACAGTTTATTTCGTGTGTAAGGTTGTGTTAGGTTTGTTTTTTGTACATTATTTTACTTAGTTCATATTATGAATGTTAGCTTTATTGATGTGGGAAACGGTTTGTTACGTTAGCAGTCTTTTCGCCTGCTCGCGTGGTATGATAAATTGGTAACCCAATGTTGTGATAAATTTTCGTTAAATTATTACGATGTTAGTGTAAATTAACATCGTTTTGTGTTAGAGATATGCTTGCAAAGTAAGAATAGGTTACGTATTTGCATTGTCTTGTTAGTTACTTTTACATGGTGTTAAGTGCGATAACTTTGTTAATGTTTGACTGCTTAAACTGTCCTGCTTTAAGATGTTTAGGTTTGGTTGTGTATCATTTATTGATTTGCTTAGATGTGCAGTTTTTTGATGCTAATGTTTGATTCACTTTATTTGTGTAGTAAACCCTATTTTTTTATGGTGTTAGAGTATACTCATTGGGCTGTATGATAATTAGACAACATTCTTCCAACAAATAGATCAATTTTTTTGATTATATAATATTTACAGTCTTAATGTGAGAAATATCAGCGATATGTTTTAGAAGTAGTGTAATTATAGGTTAGTATTTTGTGTAAATGCACTATATTAGTATTACTTTAGCTGGTTGTTTATAGTTGTGGAATCTTTTGGTTTCATGCTGTTACTGTTGCTGGGTTTTCTTTATTTTTTAGTTGGTTTATCTTGGTGTTGGACGGGGAGTTATATTTTCCTGTTTTTTAAGATGTGCTAAGTTTTTCTTTGGGGGGTTATATTTTTTCATAGCTTTAGTGAATGCTAAGTAAGCGTTATTAAGTGGGTGTAAAACATTTGTTTTAACTGGGGGTTTTAACATATATTGACTTGATGTCTTGTATAAAGAACTTGATTTTATGTGAGTGTTTATCATATGAATAGCTGCGAATATCTTGTACCTTAACCTCTTTGTTCAATTAAAAGTGCGATCAATAGATCATATGATGTGTCTTCATGAGGGTATGCGGGGGAGATAGTGTTGTTTGATTTTATTGATTTTTGCGTTTACAATAATGAACAAGAAATTATAAATTAATTACGCGTACCTAAAACGTTACAAAATGTACATAAAATTGATAAGTTTCTCATTTGTGATTTTTGTTGTTTGTTGTTGTTTTATTTTGCCCGTATATGGACAGATTTTTCCTAAGCGTATAGCCTCTAAACCTATATAAGACAACTCTAACATTTGTATCATTACACAAATATTTAATAACTCGGCAACCGCACCGGAGCCAGCACCGGTGCTGTTGGTCAAAACTGCAATTCTTCTGGGAGACTCTTCTCTCATTCTTTTCGCGGCCTCTTTTTTTTCATTCCTTTCCATCCTTCGTTCTCATGTCCTCTCTCCGTTTCGTACCTTGGCTTGTTTTTTGGCACTCTGTTGGATGGGCTTTCTTTTGTGTTTTCAGTCGGGGGACCTGGTTTGTTTTTTTTTTTTGGCGTGGGTTTTGTGTTGGTTGAGGTTTTTTGCCCCCCCTAGTACGCGGGGGTTTCCTATGATTAAGCCTTCATCCGAGCTTTATACCATATTCATGAGCGATAAGCTTCCTACGACCTCGATAACCCTATAAGGATATTCTTAATTATTGTTTGTTATGACGGGAGATGTTTAATGAAAGATCGGTCACGGCTAAGTGGCTCGCACCGGCTGAGAGCTTATTTGTTCTCACTCTATATTCCGAGAGGGCTAAAGTTCTTTCTAGAATTCAATCTCTTGAATGAGCTCTCACCGTTGTTCAGCCTCAATTACGACACTACTTCGTATTTTTAAAGGGGGTGGGGTCCCCCTTTGGGGGGACCCGAAGCGGGGACCGTAACATTCAGTGTCTATCGATCTGACAGGTTACTCTCTCTCCTATCTAACACCCCTCTCCAATCCATTTTTTAATCCTGCATACGTATGAGGGCACTACTATACATTGTAGATAATATATTTTCGATACTTCGTAATAAACCTCTGTGATTGCGAAGAAGAATAACCGCGGCCTTAGATAATAATAAACAATATAATATATAATAGCAAACCTAAGGAGTGTGAGATAATAATGAATAATAATAATAATAATAATAATTAATAATAATAATAATATGGTTTATAATAATTCGGGGGCTGTCGGGGGGCTGGCTGTTTTTAATGAGGATATATAATATTATATAATTATATAATACTATAATTTTTAATAATATATAGGTAATACTGACTATGATCTCAACATCGGTCTTCACCAGATGTCTCTGGAACCGAAACGGTAACGCTTGAAACCGGAGCCGGAAGCCGGTAGCCGGTGTGCCGATGCCGGTAGCCCGAGCCAGAATGTATGGAGTCGGAGCTGGAGTCGGAGCTGGACTCGGAGCTGGAGTCGGTGCGGTGCTAAGACACCTCGAAATTGAGATCAATTCCGTGATCTCAATGTTTCTTCGATTAGTTAAATATATAGGGATAATTAATAAATCAGATATAATAACAACAAAACGGACAGAAGCGAGAAGGAGCAAGATATTCAGATCCTTTCTCTGGGTACTTTTTGATCTCCAGGTGGTAGGCTCTGCTCGAACGCTTGTTATGGCTATTAATTCTTGGTCTCTGCGAGCAGCCACATAGGGCGTAAGCGCAATATTCTAAGGCCGTCCGACCCTAGGTGGGTGGACCCCCCTGCTTGGCTTGTTATACATCTCTTTACTAGAGTTGAAATTTTACCGGATACCGCAGCTTAAACCCATACATAGATTTATATTCCAGTTGTTCATACCTATAGTCTCTTGATAGCTTTTTTGAGAAATAAGCTGCCCAAATCGGTCTGGAAGACGTTCCACTACCACTTATATATTTATTATATATTTATGATAATATTTTATGTATTATTATTATATTATTAGTATTTAGGTGACTTGGGTTTGTAAGAATACAGAATTGATTAAAGTATTATATGGTATTAATATTATATATATATATTATATATATATTTTTGTATATGTATATGTGTAATATATATATTATAGTGTCTATTATTTTATTTAGTGTTATTTAAACAATTTAGTATATTTAATATATTATAGTTATTTTGTTAATATACTATTATCTTTCTATATGTATATTTTATATGGATATAAATATTGATTAGAGTAAATATTATTTATAGTAGTGTATAATAGTAGTAGGTATAGAGTATGTGAGTTATAGTAGGTGGGATATATTATAATATTGTATGTAGTTATAATATAGTATAGGTGGGTTTGTTATATTATATAGTATTATATATATTATATTATATTTATTATATTTTTATTATATTTTATTATATATATATTTATTATATATTATATTTATAATAGAATTAAGATTGGGTGCTTTCCGTAAACTCTGATGTATGTTTTTATTTGGAATGCTGAAGATACGAGTGGGTTGTAAGGAAACGCTTCGAAAATACTTGTCTTAGACATCTTGGAAGTAATGTAGTGAATAGTGTGTACTATGGGTTTTGTATATGGTAACATATAAGGAATATGGGGATTTTTGGGTATAATAAGTCATTTAGTAAAGGAGGAGGTAATAATGAGTAAGTAGTGGAGAAAGTTGAAGAAATGGTAAATATTCTTCGGGTGTAGAATGAAATTACTTGAGTGAATTATTGATCAAGAACTGTAATGTCGAGATGGTGATTTTGATGTGGAATTTGGAAGTTGTGTAACAAAGCGTTTATTGGAGGGGGCATAGTTCCGAGGGATTCTAGGAGGCAGCATTAGTACCCTTATATTTTAAGTGGTAAGGGGAATAAGGTAGCTGTAGGATATTTATTATGGGGAAATTAGATATTTGAGTGTATTGTATGGTGAAAGATTATGCTCTTCGGTTATTATTGGTCGAAGAGTGCGATCGTATTGACTCTGTAAGGACCTGAGAAGGACTGAGGGACTGAGAGATGAGGGTACTGAGGGTACTTAGGGACTGGGGACTGAAGGGACTGAAGGGACTGAGGGACCTGAGAGGACTGAGGGCCCTGATTATGGTGAAAGAACAAGGTGCGATTATAAGTGGTAGAGGATGTGTGGGTCAAATTTTTTAACATTGAACAAATGATTGAGAAATTGAAGAATATTTTAAGAATATAATTTTGTATTTTAGTGTTTTATTTTATATTTGCAACAGTATGTATTGATAGGATTATATAGAGAGCTCTATGAGCAGGTGGTTTATGAATATATGGATGTTGGTTTATCGTAGGCTTTCTGAAATGGAATCAATTAGTATGCATATGACGATAGAGATGCTTGTGCAATTAAAAATGGAGTTGAAGTGTGATTAGGTTTTTTATATATTAATAGCGTGGAGTGAGGCAGGGATGTTGTCACCTTGGTTATATTCAATTGTTATATGGATGGGGTATATGAAAGAAATTAGAGGTGGGGTGGCAGGGCATAAGGTGTTAGAATGATTAGGAGAATGGAGAAGAGTGGATAGGTGACTTACAAATTATATGCGGAATAATTTAGTTTTTTTGTAGGGCAAATCTTGTTAAAAGAGTTCTGAAGAAGGAATTGGGGTAGATGTAGGAGTTTTGGCAGGGTGTTGTTAAAAGCAGGAAGTTTGAAAGTAAATGTAGATAAGCAGTTGAGGTTAATGGTTGTGAGTTAGGATGGATAAATCCTCCGTGTGAAGTTTTATGTTGGATATTGGTGAGTATACCTTTTAACAAATGCGTTCTGTAGATTAAATTTTAAGTAATATATATTGTTGGATGAAAAAAGGGAAACGATAAATGATGCAAGGAGGGTTGTAGTTGGGTAAAGTTTTGTGAATTGGTAGGAATTTTGCTGGTGCATATTATTCAGCTGGTGGGATTTGAAAGGACTTTTTTTATAAGAATTGTGGATCTTGCGACTAGGGTCCTATATGAGGGTAATGTTGTCACCTTTGTGTTAATGTATAGTTGTAAAACTGTGGTCTAGAATAAAAGGTAATATGATCTACAATGTACAATGTGTTTCAGTGGATCAATCTTTGGGGTGCGTTGTTAGTGTGTGATGTTAGATTGATATAATAAGGAGTGAATCGCATTTAGGGAGTTGTTGGTGGTGAAGAAAGTGAAGTTAAAAGATAGAATAAATGAAAGTAACATTGAGATTGGTTTGGCCAGGTGATTTTCTAGTAAGGCTATTTGTGTTGGCTAAGCTGTAATAATATAGTGCTGAGTTGTACTGTGGAATTCGACCAAAGCTGGTAGAGGTACCAAAGTAAAAATGTGGATTGAGTCTAAGTGAAAGGAATGTCTTGAAGGCGATTATATGTCAAGTTTGCTAGATGGCGAGAAAGATAAAAGGTGCTTAATAGGTAGTGAATTGGCGGTGAGTATTTACGTGGAGAGGGGTGTGGTTGTTGGCGCCAACCTGGTTCAATGGGTATGAACCCTAATTGAAGAGATGCCACAGTGAGGGTCCGTTCCAGTCCCGTCTCTTGTGAAGCCCTAGGTTGGATTTTTTCTTGACTGCTTTGTTTCCTTTGGGTGTGGGGCGACTAAGTTGCTCAGCTAAGTGGTATGCGCAAGGGGGAGAGTAAGGGCTGGGTCTTTTTCTTGTCGAGAGTTACGTCCATATTTCTTTACTACGTACTTTTCTTGTTTTCCGGTGCGCGGTGTTAAGCGAAGCGGTGCGCCTCTTACCGTGGGCCCAATGCTTGGGGAAAGAAGTGGGTTGATGATAATAGATGAGTTAGAGGTATATATATATATATATAGTTGGATGTAGTTAGTAGTATAATATATAGGTGTAGTAGTATGATTAGTATATACTATGTAATACGGTAGTATTAGGTGTATGGTGTAATAGGTGTTATTATATATATATTAGTGTAAGAGTAATAACATATTATATGGTATATGTATATAGGAGTTATTTGAGTATAGTGTTATAATGTGAAGTACTAGGGTATATATGTAGTATATGTATTAGTAGTATTATATAAATTTAGGTGCATGGTATATATATATATATATATTATATATATATATATTATATATATTTTTATTATTATATATATATTATATATTATAGTTTATATATATTATAATATATATATACTATTTTTTATATATTATTGTGTATATTATTATATATGTATATAGTTTTTATATATTATTTATTATTATATAGTATATATACATATTTAGTGTTTTGTATGAGGGCTAGTTGGTATTGTCTTATATTTAGTATGTATTAGTTGTTTGCGGTATTTATATAGTATTATATTATAGTTTTTTGTTTGTTGGTGAGTGCTATATATGGGTTATAATTATGATATATTGACTGATGATCATTACAGTTAGGGAGATAAAGAAATTCGTGGTAAATATGTTAATATTATATATATATTTATATATTTATTATTATATGTATTAAATTATTGTTAAATAATTATATGATAGTGAAAATTTGCGTTAATATTTGTTTGTCATTATATCATATATAAACGTCTGGACATTTATTTGCTTTAGTCTTTCTTGTACAAAGGATAGCTATTTTGGTGCCACATATCTACTTTCAATCCAGACTAATTAGCTTTCAATATGGTAGCAGACTCATGATTTTTCTATCTTTTGATAAATGATATTTAGCCAAGGTAGCAAGATAAATTATTTAGACTGAACACTTCAGTTATTTTCAAAAATAAAGTTATTATAAATTTTTTATCTCTAATCATTGGATCTTACGAAAACGTGCTTAGAATTTCATTATTTACTTAGAAAAATTAGTTAAAAGTAAAATACATAATAAGCTAAGTGAAAATTTTAAATTTTATTGTGCACTTTGTATCATTACTAAATACGTCTTAGAAACAAATAAATGGCTATGTTAATAAATGCGCTTCACGTCTTTAAATTAGTAGCACTGAAGATCAGAGATTCATTTCTCTTTGAAACAACCACGATTGTAATTTCCGTTGTTAAATTTATTAATTTCTGTACTGAACTTTTAAAGGAGAATCTCCTGTCTTTAAAAATGAAGTTTGTACAAATCTCAACTATCAGATTGGGTATGCATGATAAAGGAATGAAGAGGGCTGCGTCCAGCTAATAAGAATAGCAACAAAAAGATAAGAAGAGGACGAAAAAACTCATATTGAGAGGGACCACGCACAGTTCAGACAAGCTATTTCTTTTGATAACTTATCCCAAAAGAAGTGTCAACATAAAAGGTAACTTTCACCTGTTTTTACATAGAGTTAGGTCCAGTACAGGTTAAGGCAAGACCACCCAAGGGTAAAGCATTGTCTTTGAAAAGTAATAATGAAATAATATGAAAGCAGTAACGTGAAATTGGAACTATCATAGCTGTTTCTTTTACTGATTTTATTATAGAAACCATAGTGTAACAAGCGATCCTTAAGAAATTTTGCTAAATGACATTTTTTTACGTACGATGCAATAATATAAATAAAATCAAATAAAAAACGAATATCCACATTACGAAAATTTAATAAACTTAGGAAATTTATATATTAACGAAAGATAACGAAACACACAGCACTCACAACATCTCACACACACACAATCTTCTGCGTATCGACCACACACAGATCACACACAACACAGTGTTAATTTCTGACAGCTACAGCACACACACACACAGCACACACCAACACGAGCCACACAATCAGGAACACTACACCAGGTCCCAAGCACTAGGAGGTCGTTAAGCATACAATATATAATAGTTATATATATTATTGAATATATAGTACTAATATATATATATGATTATATATATATATATAATATATATATAATATAGATGAATTTAAGGGACAACGACAATCCATCTAGATTAGGTTTAGGTTTGCTGCATCCTGAACGATCCATTATAGGCTGGGTCCATCAAGTGTGTACCGTACGCCTGCCCTAGTTCAAGCTATATGATAAGATTATGTTATTGAGTAACACCAGATTTAAGTAGTGTAAGAATACTAAACAAAACACTTATAAAAAGCCTCTGAAAACTTGAGAGGTTCTATAATCACAGCTAACCTTATATGGGTCCGTCGGTGCCGTGATGCTCGCTAAACTTTGGTGGTGCAATGCCGAAAGCCTAAAACCTATACCTAGATGGATCTCTATCGTAAGACGTAGTCCTACCTCGATTACTTGTGACTTGTCTTTTATAATAGTTTATCTACTAACAGCAATAATACTAACTAATAATGAGCCTGATTAAGGCATAAGCATAACGCTATATACTATGAGTATAGTAATATATAGTATATATATATATATATATATATAGTATAGTATATATAATAATATATATATAATATATACATATTATATATATATAGTGGATGGATCCGAATAACGCAAACGGCAACCGGCTAAATGCGGAGCAACCGCAAATATTTTTGACAAACCGGCGCAACCGCGTTGCCATTATGGTCACTAACACAACCCGCAACTGCAGTCAACCGCAACCACGGATTGTGCATTGGCTTTCACGAACCGAAAAACGTGGTTGTCAAGGAAAGTTATCTTTTAAAAATACTCTCTTATGCCTTAGCCTTAGAGTACGTTAATATATATTGTCAGTTTTTTTTATTTTTTCAACAAAAATTAACAAAATATTCTATATTATATAAAATCTTTTGAGTCAATGCAGAAATAAATCGGAACTTTGCATTTCTTAACTTTTCGCACAGGAGAAAAAAAATGAGCGTTACGGATTAGGAAACGCAGCCGTGTGGTGGCGAAGTTTTCTTGAATAAGAATTCAAATGAATTGTAAAATATAGCAAGGAGATTGAAAATAGAGAACTCTATTCTGTGCAAGTTGCAGCAAAAGGAAGAAGCACACATATCAATCTTAAAAAATCAGAGATCGGTTACAGAATGGGAAAAGAATATAGAGGATCTTTACGAAAAAAGAAAAGAGTATTATCGCGATGAAGAAAGAAAGGGGCAAAAAGAGAATTAGAGAACACCTCAACAAAAAAGAAAATTGAGCAAAACCTTAAATCTCAAACTCTAGGAGCAGGGGTTCCCAAGACTTTTTTTTCACCGAGCGGCAGCCCTTGTTGTGCTAAAAAAACTGTCGCGGAACCTACTCTAATGTGGTTTGACTACTTGAGTCTTTAGGTCTTTAGGAAACCAAGAAAAACACAGATGAAAAAGATTTAATGCTCCATTTACCTTGGTAATGTTTTGAAAAAAAGAAACTGTTTTAATAAAGTTTTTCATTATTTCTCTTCCTTACGGATATTAATGGGGAAGGGTTTTGTGCAATGGTTTTATCCCTAGTGCACTTAACGTTTGAAAGTTTTACTACCTGTATAGCTATTTTTCATGTACAGGACGAGGGCGTTGAAGAATCCAGAATCACATACTGTATAGAGTGAACTAAAACTCATCAAGTCTTTTTAACGCAATCTTGCCTAACTAGCCTGTACCAACAAAGCATCCTGTTTTCTGCATACATCTTTCGAAAGTCCAGAACTCTTCTTGGCCCCCTTCGTGGTATTTAAGTTTCAAAGCGCTGTCTCATGATGTCCAGCAGATTATTGAAAGTTCATTTTGTCCTCACCGAGTAGGTTTACGTATTATCGCACACGAAAATACGAGGATTTTCCCATCCAGCACTGTAGATATCCTCAGAATCAATATCGGAAAATATTCTCAACAATAGGGTTTTTCCAACCCGTCCAAGTGGGCAGTAAATAATTCGAGGAAGTTCGGGTTGGAAGATGGATCTGTCAGAATTTGTTTTGACAAATTCTTGCAACCGAGGAAAGTTGGAGATGTCTCTGTTCTTCTCAACACATCACTTCAAAAAATATAAAAAAATATTTTGCCTATAGCCTTTATTTTGTAAATTGTGCTCCTCTCCCTTCCCTTGAAGAGATGTGGTGGTTTCATTTAGTTTTTCTAATATGTCGGCAAGAGGGTATCAGCAAAGTTAAGCAGCAAGTAACGCATCTATGTTTTTAAATTTTTTGAAATTAAAAAGACTGCCTGTAAATATGTGTACCAACAAATGCAATCGTTTTAGTTTCAAACAGTCTGGCTAAAATCTTTCCCTTTGAAAGCCACCGCACTTCTGTGTGCTGCGAGATATGGAAGTGATCCATACCCATATCTTCGGCGGGCGGTAAGTTTTAAAAGGCGTGTTTGAAGCGGGCGGCTCTTAACATGATTAATTATCTTCACAGCACATCCAGTGCGACCTTTTTAATCTTTGGTGGCATCTTTCTTGTTGCTGAAGGGAAGTTGCCGATGTAATGACACAGTGGGCTGCTGGTGCAATTTTCTTGCCACTGTACTTCATCCTATGAACACCGGCTCATCCCATTCGTTTTTCCAACCATTGCGGCCTCAAGATCACTGAGCAAATATCTCACAATCGTCCACTTGCTCCATTTGCCGAAACGCATATGTTCCCCATGTGCAAATTTAGTCAATAGCATTGAAAATTTTTGTCAACGAGTGTGTAAGTCTCAAGTCTCTCTCTCAAAAGTTCCTCTTCTAATTTATGCATTGCGGAATGGGTACCTCATCAACACAAGAAGAACAGCAGTCCCCGCTACGCCGGTGACTTTCCATCAAAGCTGTTAAACTAAAATTCAACAAGTTTTCAAATCTTCTTATAAGTTCGTTCTCGACTGTCTGAAATTGTCTTAATTCGCTTGCTTATAGTGTTATTTGATAGCTGTACAGTATCAATCATCTTGGCCATATCTGGACCTAAAATGCAATTAACAACATCCTTCAGGCCAGATTTAATTAATGTCTCGGCAATAGTATGCGGTTTTCCAGTTTTTTCAATATGTAAACTGACAATAAATGAAGCTTCAGTTGCGTTTTCATTTTCATTTTTAGAAATTATCTCCATCATAGATGAACCTACCTGAAGAGATAAAGCGCGGCGTTTGAAGATTTCTTCACCTTTATGCACTAAATCATAATGATTGCATTCCAAATGTCTTTTTAATTTGGATGGGACTAAGCAGCCATTAGCAACAACTTCATGACAGTTAACGCATTGCCCATCGGGTGCCTGTTCGTTCCAAACCGGAACAAAGCCAAACAAAGTAAGGTAGGGTAGCTAAGGTCATATTTTCTTATTTTTCTTCGAAACTCCTTTGGGACGTCAGTTGCCTTTCCGCGAACTGAGGCAGAACAATTTGGGCTTAGGCTGATAGGAGTCTGCTGGGATATTTCGTCACATTCGGCGATGCTGATTGTTATTGAATCAGTCGTCTCAAAAGTATCTACAAGTTCACCACCTTTTCGTTTTCAAAAACCCAGTTTTTTTTAAGCCAATTGTTCCATAATTCTACCTACAAAAAATAGCACTACAACATAAATAAAAAACTTCATATACAGGTCCCCTCCACACTATCATATATATAATATATATATATAATATATATATATATATATTTAATATTATATATATATATATTATATATGTATATATTAGTATATAAATATATATATACTATATATATAGTATATATATATATAAATATGTGATTATATTATAGTCACTAATATCACTAATGACTAATTAAACAGTTTCTTATAATCAATTAGAAACTAATTCAAAGTTACCTCAAAATCCACTGGAATCTTTTTGGCAATGTTAATATCCCGGAGACATTCGAAACCAAGGACGCTCTACGTAAAGAAAATAGCCGATGAATAGTAGGCGATGCATAATAATGGT
>JABUQX010099861.1:40000-45000 GCA_015478945.1 Trachelipus rathkii
ATATATATATATGATATATATTATAACTATATGTTAATATTATATATAGCAGTATAGTATATATATATATATATATATATATTATATATATATATATAGTATATATTATTATATATATCATATATATAATCTACTAGTTATATACTATACTATAGTATACTATATATATATGGTATATATATATATATATTATATTATAATCATAATATAATTAAACTACCTATAATATATATATATATATACTATCATATATATACAGTATATCATATATATATAAATTATATATAGTATATTATATTATATTTATTTATATATATATATAAGAATTATATATATATATATAATATCTTATATATATGATATATATATATATATATATATATTATATATATAATATTATAATATATATTATATATATATAATATACTATATATATATATATACTCAATATACTTATCATATATGTATATATATATCATATATTTACGTATATATATATATATATATATATAATATATATATATATATATATATATATACAATAATATATATATACATTAGTATATATATAGCTATACTACTATATATATATACTATATATATTACTATATATATGTATATACTATATCATATATATATACATATCTCGTATAATATGATTATATAGTATATATATATTATATATATATATATTATATATATCATATTATATATATACGTATTATATATTATATAATATATTATATATATTTTATATATATATATATTTCGGTGTCTTCAATTGAACAATTTTTCTACGAGAGGTAAAACATATATTTGGACTTTTCTCAGTATATATTGATTATATATATTATATATATATTATATACTCATATATATTATATATATATATATCAGTTATAGTCCCGAACTATTAGTATATTAGTATATATATATATAGTACTACTCATATATATATAATATATATATTATTTTATACATATATTCTTATATTATAGTACTATATTATATAATACTATATATCATATTCATATATATATATTATATATATCTATAATATATACTATTATACTATATAACTATTAATATATAAATATATCGTATATATATATATTATACTAAATATATATAGCGTATATATATTAGTCATCTATATACCTAATATACGTATATGGATATATATTATATTCATATTATTATATTATAACTATATATATATATATATAATATATATAATAAGTTATTATATATAAATATATATATATATATATATATATATAATATAATATATATATATATCTATTATATACTATAATAGTATATATATACTATAATACTATTATAATAAAACTATACTTATATATATATATAATACTATATTATATTTTCCTTTGTGTGTTGAGGTCCATGAAAGAGATCATAAATTAATATTCCCATAGGAAGAAGATGTAAGTTTATACTTTTCGCCAAATAAATTCAAATTGCTCTTTTTCTTTTCACATATGTATCTACTTATAATTGTTATAAGGAAAGTACTTTCACACTAATTATGATGAACGTCGACTCTTGGGAAGAAGAAGAAGAAGAAGAAGAAGAAGAAGAAGAAGAAGAAGAAGAAGAAGAAGAAGAAGAAGAAGAAGAAGAAGAAGAAGAAGAAGAAGAAGAAGAAGAAGAAGAGTAAATTGGATTTATTGGTCTTTGGGCGCGACGTGATCTTTTATTTGTTCATTTCAAAAGTTTTTTTTTCTCTCTCTGAAAACTTAAAGCAGAGCTATTATGTTTGTTAATATTTTTAATTTATTATTATTATTAATTTATTATTATTATTATTATTATTATTATTATTATTATTATTATTTCCAAGAGAAGATGATTGATAAATATCATTATTATTATTATAATTATTATTATTATTTATATATTATGTATTATTATTATTATTTATTATTATTACTTATATATTATTATTCATTGTTAATTACTATTATTATTATTATTATTATTATTATTATTATTATTATTATTATTATTATTATTATTATTATTATTATTATTATTATTATTATTATTATTATTTTTTAATTATTATTTATTATTATTATTATATTATATTATTATTTATTATTCATTATTATTATATTTATGTATTAATTTAATAATATTGTGCATTATCTATTATTATTATTTATCTATTATTATTATTATTATTATTATTATTATTATTATTATTATTATTATTATTATTATTATTATTATTATTATTATTATTATTATTATTATTATTATTATTATTATTATTATTATTATAATATTTAATAAAAATAATTAATTAATGTAATATTATATAATTATTATAATTATTATTGATTATTTAATTATCTATTTTAAATTAATTATTATATGATTATTATTATATTATTTATAATTTATTGATTATTATTATTATTTATTATCATTCTTTATATTAGTTACCTATTCATATATAATTTTCATTATTAATATTATTATTATCATTATCTTACCTATCTATAATATATATCTATAGTAATCTTAAAATATAGTGACAATATACTATATATATATATCCTATATATATATAGTATTACCATAACCATCATATACTATATGTACTATATATACTTAAAAATTAGCTAATATAACGTAACTATATTAGTATATGACTATATATTTATATATCGTGCGCGCATATATATATATACTATACTATACTCTATATACTATACTATACGCTCTGTATTTATATATAATATATCAGTATATATTACCCTTATATATATATAAACCTATATATACTTGACAAAACGACTTACTATACTATATACTATTATAATATGATATACCAATTGTGAAGAACCTATTAGAGCTATCTCTATATAAGCGAAAGCACAAGATACTACAAGATCGCGTAAAGGCATGTATCTCTCGTTTCTCTCCTTACATATTAACAAATTTCAAAAGATTATAAAGGCTATGAGAACTAACAAACTACGGAATTTGCTCAATATTTTCAAAAAAAGCCCTAGACAAGCATTTATCCTCCCAAATGTGCTTTAAAGTCTTAACAATTACCTTCAGAATTAAAAAATCAAAAAATGGCTATCATAAAATAATTACTAATACCATTACTATATTGCCATTTACAGGTTAAACTCAAAAAACGCTATATAAAAACATTACTAACAAAATAAGTATGATGATGTATTATCATTATTATATATTATTACTTCGATGATTATTATTATGTCTTTATTTATCTTATTATTAGTATATTACTTATTATTATTATTCCGAATTAAAAAATATAATAGTATATTTATTTATATATTCATTCATTATTATTATTATATATTATTATTATTATTAATTATTATTCATTATACTTTATTTGTTGTTATCATCATTATTTTATTATTATCTATTGATATTTTCTTTATTATTATTTTATTTCTGGCATTTGTCACATAAAGATATGTTGGCTTTCTTATTTACTTGTTCATGTTATTATTACCATTTTGGATTATATTATTATGATTATTATTATTATTATTATTATTATTTATTATTATTATTATTATTATTATTATTATTATCTATTATTAGTTATTATTCATTATTATTGATTATTTATTATTTTATTACTTATTATTATTACTGTCGTATTGTGAAATATTGAAATATAACTATTTTATCTGTTTTTATTAATAAATCTATTATGTTATTATTATATTATTGTTATTGCTATTAATTTTTTATTATTATTATGATTATTTTTATTATTATTATAATTATTATTATCTTATTATTATTATCATTATCTATTATTTTATATTATTATTATATTATTTCTGCGATTACTATTATTATTATTATTACTTATGTATTATTATTATTATTATTATTGATTATTATTATTGATTATTCAATTTATTGATTATTATTCATTATTATTATTATTATTATTATTATTATTATATTATTATTATATCAGTTATATTATTATTATTATTTATCGTTTTTCATTACTTATACAATTATGGATTATATTCGGGTCTCAAAGGACCGACACTTGTGCTTTTGCTATTAGTAGACCCATTTCGGATACTAGGGAAATTATTTTTATGTTTTAATTAATTAATTGCTATTATAATATTTAAATTATTGGACTAAGTAAATAATGTAATTATTTCTTAATCTGATAAAGTTTTGTTTTGAAATTGTTATTATTTATTATTCATTATTATCACATTTCACATTATTTATTATATTATTATTATTTATTTATTGTTAGTTATTTATTATTATTACTTATTATTATTATTACTTATTATTATTGATTATTATATTACTATTATTATTATTATTATTTTTTATTATGATATCTATTATTATCAATATTATTATTTTATTATTATTATTATTATTATTATTATTATTATTATTATTATTATTATTATTATATTATTATTATTATTGCCATTATATTAAATCTTATTATGTATTATTATTATTTATTTATTTATTATTTTTACTATTTAATACTTGTAGAGATTATATTAATAGCGTCGTGTAGTCGCATACAGAGAGAAATTCCGTCTTTTTTTAATTCCGTAAATTTATCGCTTATCATTTGCGAACGCTTTTATAATATATATATATAGTACTTATATATATACTATATTAATATATATATATATATATATATATAGTATTACACATATATGTGTATTAAGATTATATATTATATAATATATATATATATATACTATATATATACATATATATACTAGTCAGATATATATATATATATTACTATATACTATTATCATATATATATATACTATATATTATATATGATTATATCATATATTATCATATATATATTATACTATCATATATATATATATATATATATATGTATATACACTAAATCATATAATATATATATATATATAGTTATATAGCTTATTTATATAATATAT
>JABUQX010099861.1:50000-57500 GCA_015478945.1 Trachelipus rathkii
TATTATAGTAGTATTATAGATATATATATAAGTAACTATATTTATATATATATATATACTAGTATAATATATAGTATATATATATATATAATATTATATATTATATGGTATAGTATTAATAATAGTTATATATATATAATATTTATATATATGATAGCTATATATATATTATATATAATATAGTATAACCTATATATATATTATATAGTATATATATTATATATATATTATATATATATATATAGTATATATATAATATATATATATATATATATATCGAGATTATGATATATATATATATTATTATATATATAATATATATATATATATATAGTATATACTAATAGTATATATATATATATAGTATATATATATATATATATAGGCCTATATAAGTACTAGTATTGGTATATATATATAATATACTATATATATATATTATTATAACTATATATTATATATATAATATATATATATATATATATATATATATATATCCAATATATATACCTATATTCTATGATAGTTTTTCATATGTATAAAATATATAAATAAATAATATAGTATATATTATATATATATTATATATAGTAATATATATATAGTAATATATATCATATTTATGTATATATATATTATTATATAGTATATATATATATGTAGTAATATTTAATATAATATAATACGATATAATATAGAGTATTTATATATATAATATATATATATATGGATCTCATAGGGTATATATATACTATATATATTATATTATATATTCATATATAATATATATTTATTATTATATATATCTATAGTACTATATATATTATATATATATATTACATATATATATATATAATTATACGTATATTTCTATGAATGACTCATAGAATATATATATATACTACTGACTGAGTTATTATATAATATATATAGTAGTATATATAACTATACTATATATATATCACATATATATATATATATATGATAACTTATAATTGTATATA
Organism: Trachelipus rathkii; assembly: GCA_015478945.1. Classification (NCBI taxonomy): domain Eukaryota; kingdom Metazoa; phylum Arthropoda; class Malacostraca; order Isopoda; family Trachelipodidae; genus Trachelipus; species Trachelipus rathkii. Next base: position 51,005 of record JABUQX010099861.1, read on the forward strand.
TATAATAGTATAGCATATTATATATATATATACTATATATAGTAGTATATATCTACTAGTAAATATATTCACATGCATATACTTATGTATATATATAGTATAGAATATTATATATATATATGCTTATAATGTTTAGGCCTATATAATATACATAGCTACTATATATGATATAATATATAATATATATGGATATAATCAGTATATATATATATATTATAGTGATATATATGGTATATATCTATATATTGCAACCGATAATTACATATATATAGTACGTAATGAGTCATATAATAATACTCTATAATAACCATATATCAAACTAATAGTAGCCAGATATTGACCAAGTTCCAAATGACAGCATTAAACTTATTATATAGCTATATAAATAAAATATCTCTAGTATATATATAGTATATGATATATTTATATATAGGATGTGTATATATATATATATATATATAATATATATATATATATATATATAGTATATACGCTTATATAAATATATATATATAATACGTATATGTATATTGATATACCTACACATATATAGTATATATATACATCATAGTTATTAGTTATATACTATATTCTTTATAGGAGTGATAGATTCATAGGAAGTAAAGTAGTATAATATACTATTTATATACTGATAGCACTACTACTAGTATATGAGTGTGTAATAGATGATATATATAGTTAGTAGTAATCATTATATACGTAGTATATATACTATCTATATCTATATAATATTAATATATATATAGTGATTATACCGTAGGTACTATTATATGGTAAGTAATAGTATATATTATATATATTATAGATATATGTAGTGTATAGATATGATAATAGTATCTAGTTTATCAGCTACATATATAATATACTATATATATATATATAGTAGTATAAATATACTATATATATATATGATTAGGTACCCATAGGTATGGATATATATATATCTATAGGTATATATATACTATACCTATATAATATATATTATAATATATGATCGTTTTATATTGTGATGATAATTATGAATTATATAGGTATATACTAGTAATATATATAATATAAGGTATATATATATATCGTCATAATAATATATATAATATATAGTATTATTATATATATATATATAAGGATATATATATATAATATAGAATATATACGTATAGTCGTATATAGTAATTAAAGAAACGAATCATCATCAGTATATATATGGTAATAGGTAATTTTTTTTATTATTATATATATGATTATTATTATATATATATACTATAGGGTCCGTTATAATGTCTTGATATATATATTATATTATAGTATAATTATATCATTCTATATATATATATACTGAGGTACTATACTATTATATATATAATTATATACCTATATATATTGCTTATAAATATATAGTCTTGTATATATATGTATTACTACGTATATATACTAGTGATAATATATATTTATATATATATAATTCTATAGTATATACTATAATATATATATAGTATATAGTTATATATTAGGTATATATATATATACTATATATGTTCTATATAGCCTATATATATGGATGTAGTGTATATATCTAGTATGATACCGTTAGTATGTGACTATATATATATATATATCATATATAGTATTATTATATATGATCTATATATAATAGTATAATTATATACTATCATATTGTAGTATATTACCGTCGCTACAGTGCACTATATAAGTATACTATGTAATATTACAGCGCTGACCCCATCTATACTAATATATCTATATATTATAATATATGCAATTAGAATATATATTACTAATAAATATATCTTCACTATATATATAACTGATATATATATATAGCGATAATCTACTAATAATTATATACTATAGTTAGTACCTACTATACTCTATAGTACTAGTGCTTTCAATAGTAGATTGTGTGATATATAAATATATGTATAGGTTATTAGTACTAGGGTATATATTCATATATATATAAGTAATATGACCTTTTCAAATAAGGAATATATGAGATAGTATTATCTGTATATATATACTATTATATATATATATATCTATTAGTCTAGGGGTCCTCATATAATATGATATCGAATATTATTATATATCTGTACTAGCATCTGTAATGAGAGTTACTCTGATTATATGATATACATATATATGCAAATTATAATACTATATAATATAATGCTATAATATATACATATAATAGCTATATAAGTGTTATATAGTATAGTATATATACTTGTCGTAATATGAGATATATTGGTTCATTATAGATATATAGGTTATATATAGTATAGCTTTTGAAGATGACAGACGAGAGATAGAAATGTAATAGGATGACTGCCCGGTTTCGGTAAATTAGATCTACTAACATTGCAAAGGGAAGTTATAACTAAAAAACAGTATTTTAAAGTATTGATCCGATAGAAGATAAGGGATTAATAACAGAATAGAAATATAATCCCACTTTTGTTAAGAAAAATTATAACATGGGCAAAAACGAAAAATTGTACTGAGAAATAATTGGCAACATGGATGTTTTAAAAATAAATGTTATTGGAGGACATGTGATGTGTTATAATAAAATAGTTAGTGGGAAGATGGATGTTTTAAAAATAAAAATGGTTGATTGAAAACATAGATTGATTTAAAATGAAAAATGTTATTAGCAACATTGGATGTGTTGAAAAATAAAATGTTATTCGAACATGGAATGTTAAAAATAAGAACCATTATTGGACATGAGCTCTGGATGATTAAAATAATTTGCGTAGTTTGGCACAATTGGACGTGTTAAAATAAAGAATATTATTGGAAACCTGGCTGTTTAAGAAAATTAAAAATAGGTTTTGGAAACACATGGATGTTTAAAAATAAAAATTTTATTGGAACATAGATGTTTAAAAATAAAAATGTTATTGGAACATGGATGTTTAAAAATAAAAATATTATTGTAAGATGGATGTTTAAAAATAAAAAATATTATTTGAACATGAATGTTTAAAAATAAAAATGTTATTGAAACATAGATGTTTAAATTCAAAATGTTTTATTAGAACATTGATGTTTAAAAATAAAAATGTTATTGGAACATGGATGTTTAAAAATAAAAATATTATTGGAACATGGATGTTTAAAAATAAAAATGTTATTGGAACATGAATGTTTAAAAATAAAAACATTATTGGAACATGGATGTTTAAAAATAAAAATGTTATTGGATCATGGATGTTTAAAAATACAAAATATTATTGGGGAACATGGATTGTTTTAAGAGAACTAAAAAATATTTTATTGGAACATGGATGTTTAAAAATCAAAATGCTATTGGCACATGGATGTTTAAAAATAAAAAACTTATTAGAACATGGATGCTTAAATATAAAAATGTTATTGGAACATGAATGCTTAAAAATAAAAAAGTTATTGGAACATGAAAAATGAAAATGAAAATGAAATGAAATGAAAATGAAAATGAAAAATGAAAATGTTATTGTAACATGGATGTTTAAAATTTAAAAACAATTCTGATCCAAAATTACGACAAGTAACGAATGGAAAGTAAATTCTGTATAAATTCAAATTTTGTATGTATATTTTACATTGTAAAAATCCTAATAATTAGTTGTATTTATTTTTTTTTTATTTCAATAATAATAATGTTAATAATAATTGAATTAATAATTTTAATTTAACAATAATAATAATATACATGAATAATAATAATATAATAATAATAACTAATAATAATAATAATAATTAATAATAATGAATAGCCATAATGCATGAATAATAATGAATTAATACTAAATAATAATACTAACTTAGTAAGAGTACGTCATGGTAATGTAATCATGAAAAATACTGAACAATATATCACTAATTCTATACAACAATCATAAAAGTATAACTCTTCTTCTTTTCCTGATGATACAACGGAATCAAGAAAATAATAATGATTACTTAATAAAAACACTATAAATTAGAATCAACAAAAGTTAGCTGAGCAATAATAATAATTAGTATTAATAAATAATATAGATAATAATAATATATGAGAAATAAATAAAATAATAATTGAAAATATAATTTTATAAGTAAAGATGTTGGTATTGTATATAAGTAATGGTTAGAATCATAATAATAAATAATATGAATACTAATAATGGGATAATATAAATAAATAATAATGAATAATAATAATAATAATAATAGATAATAATAATATGAATAATAATTAAATAATAATAAAATAATAATCAATGCAAATTAAGAGTAATAATTAATAATATTAATGAATATAATAATAATAATATATAATAATAATAATAATATAATAATAGATAATAATAATAATCTAATAATAATCAATAATAATAAAACACATAGAAATAATAATAATAATATTGAATAAATAATAATACATAATAATTATAATAATAATCAATTTTAATAATAATAATAGTATTTAATATAATAATACTAATAACTAATAATAATAGATGAACCTATAGATAATAATAGATAAAATAGTATAGAAATAAAAACATGTTCCAAATTTGTATTAAGAGAGATAAATGTGGAATAAATTGATCTGTTCCTGGATTTGTTTTGACAAAAAAAAAAATAAATAAAAAAAAAAAAAAAAAATGATAGGCTTTTTTTCCAAAATAAAAAGCAAATATTTTTGTGGGTATTATTTCGAGGTCATTTTGGAGAGTCACTCTGCAGCCTTGTTTTGCTGTCCGCTTCATCAATATTTTTACTTTCTCCTTCCTGTTCTATCATAAACAACCGAATTGTCGCGCCCCCTCGTCCCCAATTATAAGCACAAATATACAGACACGTTTTATAAGCCCACATATACCAAAATTAGTATTGTCATATATTATATACTATATAGTATATAGGCTATCCAGTATATGATGGATAATTATACTATATAATTATATTATATATATTATTATTTATACTTATATATATAATATATATATATTCATATATATTTTATATATGTATATATATACTATATATATATATATATATTTATATATATATCATATTATATATATAGCTAATATATATATATATATATATATATATATATATATTATATCTATTATAATATATATATACTACTATATATACTATATATATTTCAGTTTCAATTCTCACCACATACGATCTAATCCCGAGGTAATCGGAAAGGGAAAGTATTTGTATGGTTTCTGACCCAAGTGATATATATTCATTTGTGGCAGAGGATATTCGAAGGTCCGATACTAAAGCGCCTGCTTCAGCGCACGCAGTCGATTGGCTTCGCCACCCAGCGATAAATATATATATAGTATATATATATATAGTTATATATATAATATATAATATATATATATATAGTATAATATATATAATAATATATATATATATATTAGTGAATATATAATATATATTATATATATCAAGACATTATTATATAATCAATTATATTTTAAGAGGGGCCCCGATCTTGCTTGGAGAATGTTATTGCCTTTATATATATTAATATTATATAGGGTATATACAGTATACTATACTGATATGATATATATATAATACTATATATCTACTCCATATATATATATATTACTATATATATATATATATATATATTATATATATATATATATGATATTATATATATTGATAACTTACCTACATACTGTAATAAAAGTAGACAAAACTATTACAGGTTGTCTATTATTACTTACAGAACGAAATCGAGTTTTTGTTTTTATTATTATTTCATTTACGTTCACTTTAATTTCTCGGTGAATCGATAGCAGTGCAAGACTATTCAGCCTGATTTGTGATGTTATATTTTTCAAGTAAGTTTTAATTATTCTTAAGGTGGAAAAGGTTCTCTCAGGTGTTGCAGTTGATACAGGTATAGTTGCGAGGATTTGCATTTAGGATATAATCATTTAGAGATAAATACCTAAAAATGGTATTACTGTCGTTTCCTCTTCTAACTTCACCTTTATGTTGATCTAATCTAACCTTGAAGGTCTTTAAAGTCTTTTGAGGATCTCTAAATGATCATATCGTCGACTGGGAAGGTACAACTTTTTTATTTAAATCTACAGATAAAAATCTAAATCAATTACTGGAATCTTTTTTCATTTCTACTAAATGTAATTTCAATATATCTGAGGGATTTTTTAATTTTGATCAAATAACAAGAAGATACCTATCTGAAAAAACTAAATTCTTAAATCATCTTAAGGAAAGGGAATCAATTTTTTTTTGTCGTCTTTTGTTCTTTTACTTGCATGTAATTTTACTTTGAATTTTTGTTTTAATTTTTATTAATTTTATTATTTTCATTGTTAGTTCTGAGGAAGAGACTAAGTTAGTAAGTCTCGAAACGTAAACTTCTTAATTTAAAAAAAAAAAATGTTAATTCCCCTGTTTATTTCTTCGTGGTTTTAAA
>JABUQX010099861.1:62500-80000 GCA_015478945.1 Trachelipus rathkii
AACGGTAGTTTTTATTTAACTTTATATCATCTGAACGCGGTAGTTTTTTATTTAACTTTATATCGTGTGAACGGTATATATAACAGTCTTATAACTCAAGCCCCAAAAAAGTAAAAAAAAAAAATATATACCCTAGTAGCATATATGTAAATATTATTTTTGAATGATTCTCACATGTTGGTTCTAAGATTCTTCGATAAAACCGTTCATATTATGATCATAAGGAAAAAAAAACGATTTAAATTTTAGAATGAAAATTATCAAAGAGATTTGTCCTTTTCAGCTTCAGCTTATCTGAAATTTGTTAGAAAAAACTTATCCTGCTGAAACAGGATTTAGAATTTTAGGACCAATTAAGTGAGTACATGTTCGAATGAATCGTTGGCAAAGATAGTAAAAATTAAAAGTTGCTCCATGAAACTTAATGAGAACATTTTGTCTTTTACCAATTATAAAACAAAAAAAATTCTGAGTTAGAGAGAGAGAGAGAGAGAGAGAGAGAGAGAGAGAGAGAGAGAGAGAGAGAGAGAGAGAGAGAGAGAGAGAGAGAGAGAGAGAGAGAGAGAGAGAGAGAGAGAGAGAGAGAGAGAGAGAGAGGTATTAGCAATAAAAAAAAATATCGCTTAAATAATTTTAAGGTTAAAAATTTGTATTTTTAAAATGAAGATTTTTATTCATTGAATTCAAGGCATTGCCTTCAAAGCTTATTATGTTTATCTATGATTACATTAGAAATATCGTTTTTATTAACCTGATTTTGATGAATTTAAGCAGCTGGTCTTGAGATGATATTACCCTATAGTAAAATATCAATAACAAACATAAAAGTAGTTTGAAAAAATAGGTGTTATTTTTATTCAAGAAAAAAAAAAAAAACCCGACCCTTACAAATGCCTTTATTTTATATAAAATTTTTCATTTAAAAGTTCATGAGTTTGGAACATACTTCTTTCTTAAATTTTGCTAGCTATTTTTGACATAAACATTTTTATCCGCCTCTTATTTGAGCATCTCGACCTTTGATTTTGTAATTTTAAAAAATTTCCAAATTTTACCCATCTCTGGTGGATATTATTTCTTCCTGGCATTTTGACACTAGAGCTTCGGAAAAATTATATATATATATATATATATATATATATATATATATATATATATATATATATATATATATATATATATATATATATATATATATATATAGATAGATAGAGAAAAATATTTATATATATTTAAATATATACTATATATATAAATATATATATATATATATATATATATATATATATATATATATATATATATGTATATATATATATATATATTTCTCTTTCTATATTTACACATATATATATATATATATATATATATATATATATATATATATATATATATATATATGTGATAGGGTTCAAGAGAATGAAAGAGTTTGTTGTAGGTTTATTATTCCTTTTTTGATGTAGTAATCGAAGTGTAAAGATGTGAAGATGAGTTTCGGTTGCATATTGCCTTCGGATGAGTGGAATTTCATTTCCGCTTTTCAAAGATTTCTTTTCTTTCCTGATGGATGAAGAAGAAGAAGAAGAAGAAGAAGAAGAAGAAGAAGAAGAAGAAGAAGAAGAAGAAGAAGAAGAAGAGAAGTTTGTAGGAAGTTAGAGGAGGGGGAGAGGGAGGAACCTCAAATAAATGTGATTTGAACGTGAGAATTTGTCCTCTTAGTTTTAGGGCTCGAAGGGGATTCATAAATTCTTTAACACCGTCGCACACACATTAAACACATACATACACGCATACACACACATAAATACATATACCTACAAACACACGGAGGGTAGTATTGACTTGATTAGATAAAACTTTAAATAATATGAAATGAAAAATAGGTAAATAAAAGAATGAGTCAACTAACGAACTGACAAACCAACTAACTGACTAATTAACGAAATAACAAAATAAATAAATGGAGCCCAAATATAAAAAAGACAAAAATGAAAGAAGAAGAAGAAGAAGAAGAAGAAGAAGAAGAAGAAGAAGAAGAAGAAGAAGAAGAAGAAGAAGAAGAAGAAATAAAATAATGTACAAAACAGAAGAGAAGGATAAAGTCAAATGTCAACAGAGAAGGAATACGAAGAGAGGAAATAAAAGAGAAATTCAAATTCAAGATAAAAAATGTCATTAATAAAAAGTATGATAGCAAACAAAGGAAGAACCCACCACAACAAAATGTCGAAAGGACATCTATTCAAAAAAATAAGGAAGATTTTTAGTTTATCAGATGTACGTTTACGAATTTTAATTGTGTTACTCTCCTCAAGGCGTAGATTTTTACTCTCCGTTAGGTCTAGTGTTTTATTCTCCTTTAGGAGTAGTGTGTTACTCTTCACTGGGCATAATGGGTTACACTTCGTTTGCCCGGTGTGTTGCTTTCCTTTAGGATTAGTGTGTTACTCTCCGTTAAGCTTTGAGTGTCACTTTCCGTTAGATCTAGCATGTTACTCTCTGTTAAGACTAGTGTGTTAATTACTATCCGTTAGACATAGGTCATTGTAGGTCATGAGCAAAATTTCAATAAAAAATCCTTTAAAGCACTAAAGGCATTTGACAATAATTATTTTTATGTTAAAACTTTATTTTAAAAATCAAATTTTTTTTTTTAACTTGGTATTAAATGTGTGAACAAACTTACTTGCAACGGAACATTTTATGTCATTAATTTCATTATTATGAGCCAATGCTCTTTCTCTACATTGAGGTTAGTCCAAACTTTCAGGTCATATATATATATATATATATATATATATATATATATATATATATATATATATATATATATATATATATATATATATATATATATATATATATATATATATATATGTAGCGCGAGTAGATGAGTTCATTAATCAATTAAACATAGAATTAAGTTCCTCACCCCCTCGGGTACATATATTAATAAGATGGAAGGTGTATAGAAAAATAGTTGATGTTATTTTCTTTATTAATATTCTTTTTTATATTGTTGTTTTCACCGATAATAATAGACAATTTTTATTTTTCTATAATAAATAAGGAGTGGGTCACAGACCCTTTAAATATATTTTCGTGAATACTTAAATCCCCATATTATATACAATTTATTTTAGAACAGTTTGCAATGTGGGGCATGTAATATAATGCCATGTTCATTACTAGATCTCTTTCACCGTTCTTTCTAATTTTTATCTTATTATCTCACAGGTGAAGCAACTTAGCGTATCAAATGACACTTAACAAGAGATTTTCTTTATAAGAACATTAATAATAATCTAACACCTTTAATTTTATTACAAAAATAAGATATTTTGTGTGCCCGGGCGATGCCCGGGACACTTGTTGATGGCTTTGTTGTCTCAGCCTCACTAACTCGCGTCTTCCCTCCGATACCAGATTTTGCCGGTAGGAGAGAGACGTTCTATTGGCTGTTTCAATTTTAAATAACATACAAAAAGGAATAAACATAGTTATGTGTGTGATTTTATAAGATGTAAGAAAATTTTACCGTACATACTAATACACATAACGATTGGAGCTTTGTTTCTCCTCTCATAATAATAATAGCCTTTGCCTCCCAAGAGTTCTAGCTTTATTAATTACAATAAAGATTATAATAGCATTATTTTATATAGTACTATACTTAATTTTTATATATATATATATATATATATATATATATATATATATATATATATATATATATATATATATATATATATATATATATATATATATATATATATATATATATATATATATATATATATAACTGCTCTCTTCTGCTTATATATCTATCTAACTTCTAGTTATAATATACCTATATATATACTCATCCCCAAAAGTAAAGTTTACTGAATATCCATGAACGACTGAGTGTGTGGCTCCTCCGTGACGTACTGGTTGGTACAACTAGTTACTAGGCTACCTTATCTACACCAGTTTAACCAAATTTATAAAAGTCGGTCTTGAACCACATCTGTTTATGTATGATCGTGTGTTCTAACACTCGTTACGTTTTCAGACATCTTTTGTGTATGAGTGTTTTCTATCCTCGTTACGTTTTTGCGTTGCAGGTAAATATTGAACAGCAGTTCGCTATCAAATTCTGTGTGAAGCAGCAACGGGTCTGCCACTGGGTCATTTACTTCTTTAAAGGAAGCCCATGGGGATGCCACTCTATCGAGAACTTTGGTTTTTAAGTGGCACAAAGCTTCAAAGAGGCCAAGAAAATGTTGAAAACGCCCCTCGTTGTGGAAGACCAATCTCGTCAACAAACGATGAAATGTGGAAGTTGTTAGAGCTGTGATGGAGAGAGACCGCCGGTTCGATTGCAGAAGAAACTGGTTTGAATAAAAATGCAGTTCATAAAATTTAACGAACCATTTGCACATGCAAAAAATTGAAGCAAGTGACGAAAGACTTGTCTATTGGAGCAGAAATCGAACAGAGTCAAAAATTTGTCAAGATTTACTTGAAAGACTCGAAATGGAGCACAATATTTTGGATAAAATTATAACAGGCGAAGAATCATGGGTTTTTTTACGATCCTGAAACCAAACGTCAAAGTGCGAGTGCGGAATGGCACAAAAAATTCTCCTATTCTGAAGAAAGCACGTATGAGCAAGTCCAAGGTGAAAACACTGATTATTGTTTTTTACGACAGCCGTGGTATTGTGCACAAGGAATTTGTACCTTCAAGACAGACAGTTAATCCTGTATTTTACAAAGATGTCTTGGAACGACTTCGAAAACAGGTTCAGCGAATCAGAACAGACATTGAAGACGATTGGGTGCTGCACCACGATAACGCGCCATCTCACACTGCGCTCTCAATTATAGAATTTCAGGCGAAGAAAAACATTCAAGTACTTCCATATCCTCCTAGCTCCATGCGATTTCTACCTCTTCCCAAAGTTGAAAATGAAGAAGTTGAAGGGTCATCATTTGGGACGATGGAAAAAATAAAAAAATACTGTAACACGTGGACTAAATACACCTCAGGAAAATGACCTCCGGTACTGCTACGAACAGTGGTAAGAAACGTTGGAACCGCTGTGTAACCTCCTAAGGGTCATACTTCGAAGGAGATAACTTGCAATTTCAGGTAAGTTCAATACATAATTAAATACACATCACTACACTTACTTTTGGGACCAATATATATATATATATATATATATATATATATATATATATATATATAGTATATATATATATATATATATATATATATATATATATATATATATATATATATATATATATATATATATATATATATATATATACATATATATATATATATATATATATATATATATATATATATATATATTATATATATATATATATATATATATATATATATATATATATATATATATATATATATATAACTATATATATATATATATATATATATATATATATATATATATATATAGATGTACCGATACCAGAAAAGAGGCCGATACCGATACTCTATTTTTTAGGTGCCGATACCGATACCGATACCGATACCGATACTTTAATTAATATAATAAATACAGTAATAAGATAGAACATTTGTACTGCTAGGCAACTCAGATTGCATTCCCTGTACAAACAATACTTAGTCGTTTATATTTCATATTTGGTTTTGCCCAAGTATATTTATTTATAAATTAAAATAGTATCTTTAAGAATAATAATTGCAAATATAATAACTTTTATGTTTGTGTTTATTTAAAATATTCCATTCCATTTTCCAGTAAGTATCAAGTTTAGCTACAAGCTTTTATGTTTTAACATGATTGCAATTTACAAGAAAGATTCTTTAACTAGCTACAATATAAAGAATAAAAATAATGAAATAAGAGACCTCAATTAATCAGCCGAAAGGTTAAAATAAAAAAACGCTATTACTCAAACATGAAGGCATAATAAGGCTCCTTTACAGATAGATATTATTCATTCTCAAATTCAAAATTACAAATTGTGATGCATAAACATTAAGCTTTCACTAGTATCTGGCGAGAGCTTGTTCTTTGGGGTGTTTACATTCCTACCTAACCTACACTATGAATACGCTCTCTCTCGAACTGATGGAGGAGGTGCTGATAATTATTTGAAAGCACTGATAATAATTAAAACCTTGGCCCATTTTCATGCCACCACATGAAAGGATTCTCTTCTGTGGGCAGCATCTCATGTTTTCGCAGGAGCCTCATCTCCTCTTTCACAAATTGCAAATTTGAATTATCTCTTTGCTCCTTGATGACTGTCTCTTCAGTTTTACGATGGGGTTCCCTGGTGTGATTCCTTTGAAGGGTGAATGAGATGTCAATTCAATTTCGCAGCCATGAACTTATCAAAGTCTAACATATATCCAAATCACTCATCTTCAGTCGGTTTATTTGCTGAAAAGCCACCATCGTCACTATCAGTGCTGTTGCCAGGGTTGCAGATAAGCGGCTTCCCCTTCTCTGTCTCTTTTTTTTTTTTTTTTTTTTTTTTTGGAAATGCTAAGCTCCTTGGTTATGCTAATTTCATATCTTCTAGAAGTGGTTCACCGTCGGAGGTTATATCAGCTGCGGGTTTCTGCTGGCTTAAGAATTCCTTATTGACACTTTTATTTGTTATTTTTGGTGTCACCGCCGCTCACGGGCAAAAACCCTATTCAAGTGGTGGGTGTTGAACCTCAAAAATCCATCTGCGCAAATTACGCAGATAGGCAGACGCAGACTTTTAAAGTGAGAAATTAAATTGAGTAGGAAACACAGATGAAGGGAAAGAATTCCACAGAGCAGACGTAGCTGAAAGGAAGTATCACAGCGAACCAGTCTGGAGTTACTAACATCCTTACAAAAATTCGCGAAACACAGCTGCCGTGCTACGAGGAGGCGTCGTAAAAGTGGTGGTACGCAAGTGGATAGTTCACTCGAGCACTTGCCTCTACAGTACCTAGAAAAGGGATAAAGCAGGAACATCGCGCCATAAATATAATGGGTCCAAGTGAACTAAAAGAAAGTACAGGACAGTTTTATAAGTCTTTTGGCCTGACTCGACTATTCAAGGGCAGGATGAAACAGAGCCCGCCCCCACAGATGGGGAGGCAATTTACACTTACATACAAGGCGGATGAGACCCTTGTATAGTTGGAAGTAACTGAGAAGAGGGAAAAAAAGTCTCTTTCTGAACACCCAGTTTTTGAGGCCGCCCTAGCAAACACTGTGATTTGAGGTTTTCAAAACATTTTTTGTTTATGTTAGGCCAGGATGTTTATATTGGCTTTAGGAGAGACGAGAGAACCGTAAAAAGAGATAGAAAAGTTAAGTGTCTTAGAGAAATTTGTAGAAGTTGGGTTTTAAAGAATTAAATTTCACAAGCTTGAGACAAACCCTGAAATTCTAATCAGATCAGCGAGAATAGAATCGTAAAGATTAAGAAGAAATTCTAGAAGTAAAAGGAGCAGAATTGAATGAGTTGAAGAATGAAGTCATCGGCATATGAGTGAAAGTTAGATGTGCAGTTGAGAAGATCATTGATGAAAGCAGAATAAGTGGGAGATAAAAGCAACAGAACCTTAGAGAAGACACCACTGTGGTGAAAGAAGTCGCTCCATCAACAACAGCTGACATTGAGCGATAAAGAAAGCTAGACATAAGCAAGAAGAAGAAATGGAGGGGAGCTTGGAGGCAGTGACATTACCATACCCGGTCAAATGCTTTTTATATGTCAAGCGCCACCACACAAGTCTTCCCGCAGTTCCTAAGGGCGGAAAACCATAAATCAGTTCTGTAGGAAAGTGATATGTCGCCAGTAGTCTGAGCACCAGCCATTACTGTGTGTGTGTAAATCTGAAAGAGAAGACAAAGAAGTTCCAGATAGATCTAAATTGAGAGAGAGTTGAGAAGGGTTTCAAAAGATCTTAGAAGAATACAAGTGAGAGCTATAGGGGCGATGGTTAGAAGAATCAGAGCAGCATAATTTTTTCGGAATAGGTTTGGACATATGCGCGCTTCCAACACTGAGAAAAAGTGTTAGTTTTGAGGCTTATAGAGAGTAGAGCTGAGCGAGGGATGGCGCCAGCTCGGAAGCACACTTCCTCAAAACTCGGAGAGGAATGCCATCCGGGCCCTCGCCTTCTTAACGTTCATAGATTTCAAGAGGCTCATGCGCGATCAAATGAAGTGAGCCAGGTAAAAGGCATGGAGCACCTGAGAGGGAGAAGGAGGAGGAAGAGATATAGTCGTCCAGGGTTGAATTAGAGGAAAATAGGAGGCCAAGAGATTGGCCTTTTCAGGTTGGAGTATTAACCACAGAATCATCAGAGCGAATAAGAGAGGAGGAAGGATGATTTACAGAAGTTGTTAGAGATGTTTTTGGCAAGAGGCCAGAAAAATTTGTCAGTAGGAGAACCAAGGAGGTCAGCCCACTTTTGTTTAATGAAAGTCCGCTTTGCTCGTCATCGATTTCTAGCTGAATGAAAATTGGCAAGAGTGATAGGAGAACAAGAATTTTTCCACACCCGATAAGTATTGTCTCTAGCCTGAATGGACAAAACAAACACGATCGAACCATGGATTTTGAGGAGAAAAAGATTTAGTCAGAAGGAATGAACCTGCTCATCCATTAACAATTACGGTTCCCACTTTATCGGCCAGAATCTGAAGCGTAAGAGTCAAAGCAGTCTCTTCAATTATAGTTAGCGTAGATGCAACGCACTCCTAATCGGCCCGATCAAAGTGTAGAAAAACCGCATAGGGCGGGTTGGAGTTGGAGAGAAAGTAATAAAATTAAGTGATATAAGGTTGTGGTCAGATTTACCGATAGGAGCGAGGGTGGTGTATTTATAGAGAGGAAAAGGACTAGTGGTGAAACATGGGTCAAGTGTGTTCAAGAATTGGTTGGGACGATCGTAATGTGTAGGTTATTTAATCAATTGCTCCAGATCGTTGAGAATACTGAATATTCGGCCTCCTCCCACAATTCAGTTTTGTGT
Source organism: Trachelipus rathkii (assembly GCA_015478945.1). Classification (NCBI taxonomy): domain Eukaryota; kingdom Metazoa; phylum Arthropoda; class Malacostraca; order Isopoda; family Trachelipodidae; genus Trachelipus; species Trachelipus rathkii. The sequence goes on from JABUQX010099861.1 coordinate 71,517, forward strand.
ACATTGAAATCCCCTAAATAGAGGACCTCAGTATTTGGATGAGTAAATATGACAGTCGTGAGAAGTAGTATGGTAATCAAAAAAGGCATGAACATCTGTTCTTGTCAGGAGAACAGTAGCAGAAGCAGAATATTGTAGTAGAAGGAAGAAAGATTTTAAGCCACAGAACATCGAAGTTAGGAGATTCGAGATTCTCGAGACGTGTTATAGGAATGTTTATATTTACAAAGGCACATACTCCACCCTTCAAACGGAAATTATAAAATAAGTTATAGTTGGATATATTAAACGAGTTGAAGGATGAATTCTTAGTCATCTGGGTCTCAGACAAGAGCATAAAATTAGGTTTAGAGTTAGAGAGGTAGTATTCCATGGATGCAGAGTTAGAGTGCAAGCCATTGATGTTGGTAAAGTCAAAAGAAAAGACCGCCTGTGCAAATATGCTGTCATACACGCACACGCACACGCACACGCACACGCACACGCACACACGCAAACACAAAAAAAAAAAAAAAAAAAAAAGAAGACAAAAACAAATAGACAAAAACCAAAGGAGAAATGAGGAAAATTTATTCGTACGCTAGAACCTAAATTTTAAAACGATAAAACCCTATTTACAGCAAATATCTAAAATATGAATAATCCAGAAGTTTAAAAACACTCACGCACTCACACGCTCTCACGAAATTGCATACAAAAAAAATACTGATCAGCTAAAAAGTAGATAAAATCTGTATAAATTATAATAATGGCTGTCCAAATAGGTAAATTTTGCGCTAAAAGACCAAGTTGGAGAAACGCTAAAAATCTAAGTTAGAAATCGAGGAAAAAAAAACATAACTTGGTACTAGCTATCTAATCGAGCTAGATTTATTATTGAATCTAAAAAGTTTCTCATAATTTTCACCCAAAAGTAAGAAGTATCGGCTAAGTATCAGCCATTTTAACCGATACCGATACCGATTCACCGACCTGCATCAAAAAAATGGATACTACCGATACAGATACAGATACAATCTATATATATATACTATATATATATATATATATATATATATATATATATATATATATATATATATATATATATATATATATATATATATATATATATATATATATATATATATATATATATATCGGTATATATATATATATATATATATATATATATATATAATCGAATAGATGGAATTAGTCCTATCGGGAATATGGAATGTTAAGTTGGGTTGAAATATTTCCTCTGCATTCAAGTGCATAATGGTTCGTCCCTTTCGCGCGTTATTTACGTATAATGTAATCTAGCGTGTATTCTACTCTACTTACGAGCTTCTTCTATAGGCTTGTCAAGTATTCAAACAGTTCTTCACATTTCATATATACTATTTTCACATTATCAGACTTTTAAAAACTTTACAAAATGGCAACAACAAATTTAGTCCCGGAGAGACCACGTGGTGCAGCTTCCTAAGATAACCCCTCGTCCACCTCTAACCTTATCATTACTCAGGAAGTGGCGACCACCGATCGATAACTGGATTGGTGTAACACCAATCTAATTTTAGTGATGAACACCACCTATCTAATTTTAGTGATGAACACCACCTATCTAATTTTAGTGATGAACACCACCTATTTAATTTTAGTGATGAACACCATCCATCTAATTTTAGTGATGAACACCACCTATCTAATTTTAGTGATGAACACCACCTATCTAATTTTAGTGATGAACACCACCTATTTAATTTTAGTGATGAACACCACCTATTTAATTTTAGACTTCACCTCTTGTTCTTGATCGAAACTCGGTGCTTTGAGCACTCTGACAGCACATATGTTTTCTAATTTGGTGCTTTCTGAATTTTTCAACTTATGGTTTAGGCTTTCATTGCCTATATCTACTAAATATATTTGATGTGGGTTTTTTGTTTTTTGTTTTAACTCTAGTGACATTTCTAAATTTTTCGTCTATCTAAACTCAAAATAGGACACATTCTCTTTTTTTTCTTCTCTTAAATCAACATTTAGAGTTCCGGAAGATGGGGAACCAAATTTCTCATAACAGTTACTGCTCGTAGGTCCTCCTCTTGACGCTGGGGTTCCGCTGCTAAGAGGTTCTCTCTTCCACTCTGTACCACTTATTAGGTAGATAGTTCCATTCGAGGTTTCCGGTGATTTCTCTCTGTTACTCCATTATTTATATTGAGTTTTATGCGGACGGCTCCATTCATTATAACTACTCTTATTTTATAAAGCTTCCAAGCCAATAGAAAATAACTCAATTTAGAAGGGTAGTCTTGGAATGGCTGACCTCTGACCCTTCTCGTATTCCTAATTAGGAAGAGAAAACATGGTTGTTTTCAGTACCTCAATAAGTCAGTTCCTTTATCTTTCTCTTCGACATTATTATCTTCAGCACAAATATAACAACTTCCAAACCACAATTGAACCCCTTCGTTTGTTTTTAGTATTCTTTATTTTTCTTTTTCTGCTGTTCTTTCCTACATAGATCACAAGTAGTAGGGTACACAAATTAGCTGGCGGTTAGCTTTACTGCAAAAGTTTAGCTACCGGTTAGCCGAACCGGCTCCAGCTCACCCCTATATATATATATATATATATATATATATATATATATATATATATATATATATCTATATATATTTATATATATAACTTTAAATATAACTAACTATATATATATATATATATATATATATATATATATATATATATATATATATATATATATATATATATATATTTATATATATATATATATATATATATATATATATATTAATGTTTTGCACCATTGAGATGATTTATTTGTCTACTGTTCTTTTCTTCACTCACTGCTGTTAGAGCATTTTCGGAGGTTTAAACTTCTTATACACTTTGGTATTTTTATTAGATATAATTATGTTAAATGTTAAAAAACTTATAATTACATTAAAATGACACTATAGTAAGGCTGGTACTAATTTTAAAAACTCATTGAACGCTTGTTTTAATAGCTTTCGTCGCTTTTCACGACCTTTTCAATTAATGCGTTCATAGTGACTAAACTGTGTTTTCGGAATAATTTTCTAAATTCAATGAATTATCTTTTTGGACGACGACACAGTTCAACACTTCTAGCAACCAAAGAATGGACACCTTCAGATACAACATGACCCCCATACATAAAACCTCCAACCCACACCTCCGAAAACTTATAGAATCTCTTTGCATAATCTCCACTCAAAATTTTAATTCCATCCCCGGTGAAATCAAAATCGACTACTTTCTAAACAGCTTAATTAATACTCATTCACAACTCATCAAAAATATCAACACAAAAATCCAAAACTAACTTTCTTCCTTTACTAACTTTTCGGGGGTCGGAGAGACAGCCGTTCCAATATATTCAATCTTTATAATTTAAGAACCTTGGTCTTGTTCCTGTGTGTGTGGGAAATCTTGTTGTGTTTGAATGAATGTATACTTGAATATTTACTCTACAGAAGCGTGTACACACGAACGCTCTCCCAGCATTTCATTCTTGTTTTTATTTGTATGCATGTATTTATGTACATATGCATACGAGTGCATGAGTGTGTGAATGTGTGTATGTTTATATGTATGTGCATGTGTACGCTTTTTATACGTCTATGTGTTCATTTATGTACGTGTATGTTTGTTAGTTATGAATGTAAATCTATACGCACACAGCTACTCGATGGTGAATGCTTATCTACAATTCCTTTTTTATGTAAAAACAAAAATTAAAAAATTTCAAAAATAAAATAGCAACACAGGTTGCCAATCTTTGGTTGCTAGAAGTGTTGGACTGTGTCGTCGTCCAAAAGATAATTCATTGAATTTAGAAAATTATTCCGAAAACACAGTTTAGTCACTATGAACGCATTAATTGAAAAGGTCGTGAAAAGCGACGAAAGCTATTAAAACAAGCGTTCAATGGGTTTTAAAATTAGTACCAGCCTTACTATAGTGTCATTTTAATGTAATTATAATTTTTTAACATTTAACATAATTATATCTAATAAAAATACCAAAGTGTATAAGAAGTTTAAATCTCCGAAAATGCTCTAACAGCAGTGAGTGAAGAAAAGAACAATAGACAAATAAATCATCTCAAGGGTGCAAAACATTAATAATAATATAACTACGTACAAAGTAGTAACTTAAATAATATATATATATATATATATATATATATATATATATATATATATATATATATATATATATATATATATATATATATATAATATATATATATATATATATATATATATAAATATATATATATATATATATATATATATATATATATATATATATATATAAAAATATATATAGGCCAGCATCCCGAAGAGTTCAGGGCATGTAACTGAAAACTATAACAGCTACACGAAAATAAATATCATTTTATTAATCAGAAGACATTTTGAAATTAAAAAAATAAAAAAATAACGCTTTTTAAAAATTAAAATTGTTCAAAAATGTTGAAAAAATTACAGTTTTGTGAGAATTCGAAGATGCCACTTACTCCGAGTAGCACGCTAAGGTGCCAAATGTTGAATTTTTTTAAAACTAAAAGAATACCATCGGGTAAACAGAACGATGGATAGAGTCGGGGTTTCTCAGCCTACCGGGGGACGACAGGGGAGGGGGACTTTGTCCCCCTCTGTTTCCTCCTCGGCTCAGACCCCTAAAGGATATAAAAGAATTTATAACACATTTCTCAAAGCGTAAAAATAAAATGGTATTTAGCACCTTTTGCTTTCGGAGACTAGTGCAGGTTTCAAGGTCAATCAAAGCGTACAATGCCAGGTGTAGATTTTATACTAATATTTAAGGTGTTATTAATAAATATTGGAATAAAATAAATTTTTAAGTTTCTTCGATGAAATTACTTGCTGAAATCAAAAATGTTATTTATTTTCCTGTAGATGTTATAGTTTTCTAGTTACATGCCTGAACTCTTCGGGATGCTAGCCATATATATATATATATATAATATATATATATATATATATATATATATATATATATATATATATATATATATATATATATATATATATAATATAATATATAATATATATATATATATATATATTTATATATATATATATATATATATATATATATATATATATATATATATATAATATATATATATATTTTTTTTATTATATTATATATAAAAAAAAAATATATATATATAATAATAATAATAATATATATATAATAATAATAATATAATATATATATAATATTAATATAATATATATATATATATAATAATAATATTTATTTAAATATATTGAGACATCTCACCCCTATATAATATGATATAATATATATATATATATATATATATAAGTCCTATATATTTTAATGATTAGACTTTAAATAAAAGAAAATTATCATCTTGTAAAAGTTTTGATAATTATATTGCCAATAAAGAGTAATAAAACCTCGAAGAAGGAAGAAATTTGCTTCATTTATTCGTTTGCATTATTACTTGCAAAACAAAGTTCACATTTCGAACCCAGATGCTCAGTTCCAAATGTGACGTCATCAGCATATCGCAAAGGCGAGGATAGCCAGGTGGTTTTAAGCTTCAGTTCTTAATTAAAGGTGCATTTCTTCTTTAGTGTTTTAATTTCGCTTTCGGGAGGCAATTTTGACACCTATAAATACGCCTAATAAGTCACAGTTGAAAAGCGTATTTAAAAAGGCATTCATTTCGCTCGACATTAATTGTACGAGTTTTAACACGACCTGCTAAACACAGATTGTCATAAGGATGTTTGCACTCGCGCTTGCATAATATGCACAAACACATATATATATATATATATATATATATATATATATATATATATATATATATATATATATATATATATATATATATATATATATATATATAATATATAGATCTTTTATAATATAATAATAATAATATATATAATAATATATATATATATATATATCTTCATATATATATTATATAATATATGCATATATATATATATATATATATATATATATATATATATACATATAAACAATAATAACCAATAATATATTTATATATATATATATATATATATATATATAATAATATATAATAATATATAATAATATATATATATAATAACCATATATATAATAATATATAATATTTATAATATATACATATATATATATATATATAGTAGTCACTAGTCGTAACCGTGGACAGCTCATTTCAACTCGTTATTTTGATGACGTCACAGCCTCACAGGATTTATTTCCCCCTCGATTTAGGGGAGTTTAAGATATTGTATCCCAACCAAACCTTACATCCCCTACCTTAGGTTACGTCACCTTGTTGAAGATGAGGTTGCAGGATGCTGGGCCCGAATATATGTTTTCGTTATAGCCAAACGGAAAATAAGTAAATAAATAAGAGAATAAGTCATAGCTCATGTAAAGAAACCTTATGAGAAGTTTGAGCAGGAGTCAAAGCCCGAACCAGAGCCGGTTCAGGAAATTAACATATAGTATACCATGTGAGGTGTCGTTTTATAAGTTATCAAGTACGGAGAACTCGATTATGTACGTTTCAAACCTCTCCGCGGTGTCTGAGCACATCCGGGGGGGGGGGGATTCTCAAAAGAAAAAAAAGGAGAGAACGGACAAGTGCACAAAGTGCTTAACAGAGGAAACTGAAGGAAGGAATACGAAGGATTTCAATATTAATCAGAAATGATTAGAACCCACAAGAGTTTGGGGCCGAATCCCACAAAGTGGGGTTTTACCCATAAAATGAAGTTTTGATGTTAATTGTAGCTAATGATAAATACAAAAAGTGTAAATGTACAATATGTGAACTCTATTAGCTTGTCAATTAAAACGACTCAGACTTATTCCCTTTCTCTCTCTCTCTCTATTTTCTTTCTACCTATCTTTTTAAATACCTTGTCTAACTAACCTACCCAAACCTAACCTGGCTAAACATACTAACCTTAAACATCTAGCTCGTTAATTATAACGACTCTTTACTTGTTCCTCTCTCCCTCCCTCTCTCTCTCTCTCTCTCTCTCTCTCTCTCTCTCTCTCTCTCTCTCTCTCTCTCTCTCTCTCTCTCTCTCTCTCTCTCTCTCTCTCTCTCTCTCTCTCTCTCTATCTTTCTTATTACCTTATCTAACTTAGCCTAACCAAACCTAACCAGGCTAAACATACTAACATAATACACATATCTTGTTAATTATAACGACTCCTTCTTTCCCCCTCTCTCTCAGCACCTTATTTAACTTAACTTAACCAATCCAAACGCAACCTTACTGTTCACATGACTGATTCTGTTCTAACTGTAGCGTTATACATCTGTATCCCTTTTTACTTTCATAAGACGAAACATTTATATTTTCACATTTAATATTCAAATCTCATTTTCTTTTTGTGAATGCAAACTTTCATATTTCCTTTTGTAAGATAAAGCATTTAAATTTGGCATATTTAATTTTCGTACCTCTTTTTCTTTTGTAATAACTTTTATATTTAAATTTTTTTCTTTTAAATTAGAAAAAAAATATTATGTTTGTTAAATTTTATTTTACATATATATTTTTGGTGTTAAGTTTTTATATTACATAGGTTTAATTTTACATTTCCTGTTTTGTTTTAATTTTTGGTATGTTTTATTTTACATTTATTCTTTAGTTTTAATTTTTACTTATTTAACAAACTTTATTATTTTTAAAATTTCATTTAATATAAAATTTTTATTTTTTTAAAAAATTTGATTTATTTTTAAAAAATTTTATTTATCTTTAAATTTTATTCATTTTAATTTAATTTTTTTTTTATGCATTTACTATAATTTTTATTTTTTTCATGTTTATAGCGTAAAAAATATTAATTTATTAACCCTAAAGCAGTAAACCAATAAATCAATATATCAAAACCGCAAAAAAGCAACCGCAACCCTTTCCCCTAAATGTGATCTATTGATCAACTAATTAAAGTCATATTTAAACTTTATTTTTTGTATTATAATTTGACATGTATAAATAAAAAAAAGGTTCTCTGTATTAATATATCGTTGTAAAATGGAAAGGTTTTCTAAAAATTCTTGTTCTATTGACCCTAAAGCAGTAAAGCAGTAACGAAAAACCGCAAAACCGAAACCTAACCACAACAGCAACCCTCCCTCCTAGCCATGATCTATTTGTCAAATGATTAAAGTCATATATCTACTTGCATTTACTGTAGAACAAACTCACATGTGGTTTAAATATTGCTTCTCTCTCTCTCTCTCTCTCTCTCTCTCTCTCTCTCTCTCTCTCTCTCTATGACCTCAGACCTAACTTATCCTAACCTTCTCTATCATAGACTATTTTTTCATTGCAACGTACAAACTAGGAACACTTAATGCTGCATTATTTATTGTTCCCATGATTGATTGTCCTATAATGT
>JABUQX010099861.1:85000-87570 GCA_015478945.1 Trachelipus rathkii
GAGTATCATTTTGAATAAACATAACATAAAATCAAGTTCTTTATACAAACATCAATCAATATATGTTGACGTAACAAAGTTTTCACATTAATAAAGTTTACTTAGTATCATCTGAACTATGAATATAACCCACAACGACAAACTTAGCACATCTTAAACATGAATAAACTGGTAACGCTAACAAAGTTCCACACTTAACAACAGTAAAGTAACTAATATAGCATACAAAAGACATAACCTACTTACACTTTTCTAACATCGCTGTTATATTACATTAAGACTGTAATATTAACAAAAATTCCACCATAACCGTTATTTGTAATTATCATACAGACTAATGAGTATACTCTAACATAATAAGCTTTTTCACATTAATAAAGCTAACATAGCATCAACTGAACTAAAAGAAATAATGTACAAAGACAAACTAACACCTTAAGCAGGAATAAGCAGTCAACATTAACAAAGTACCGCACTTAACACCAGTAAAGTAACTAACATAGCATGCAAATACGTAACCTATTCTTACTTTGTCAAGCATATCTCTAACATAACGATGTTAATTTACACTAACATGGTAATATTTAACTAAAATTTATCACAACATTGGTTGAATTATCATACAGAGCAGCGAAAGTATACTAACGTAAAAAAGATTTCCTCATCAATAAAGCTAACATCGTTACATGAACTAAGAAAATAATGTACAAAAACAAACCTATCACACCTTAAACACGAATAAACTGTTAACATTAACAAAGTTCCACCAACACCAGTAAAGCAACTAACATGGTATGCAAACGTAACCTAATCTCTTATTTTTTTGAAGCATAACTCTAACATATTAACGTTAATCTTACACTAACACAGTAACATTTTAACTAAATTTCTCACAACATTGGTTAATTATACACTGATCAACGAATATGCTCTAACATAATAAAGTTTCCACATCAATAAAACTAACACTGTACGTAACATGAACTAGGAAAATAATGTACAGCGAGCAAACCTGACACATCTTACGCCCTAATAAACTGTTAACATTAACAAAGTTCCACATAACACACCAGTAAAAGTAACTAACTTTACACACACAAAAACGTAACCTGTTCATACTTTTTCCAAAGCATATCTCACAACATATTAACGTTAATCTTACATTGAAACAGTGTAATATTTATCAAAAAAATGTATCATAACCTTAACCGATTATCTTACAGACCAACGAATATATGCAAACGTAACAAAGTTTTTACATTATCATAGTAATATTTAACAAAATTTATCATAACCTTATCCCCAAATAACATTATCTCTTTTTAGACCCCTTCCCCCTTTCAGAAAATAACAACTCTAAACATGAAAATGATTTTATGCTATGACCATTTGCATAAAGTGATGCAATACTTATTATATTTGACCCGCTGGTAGGAATATGAGCAATATAGCAGTCGCCATTCGGTTTACGATTAAATATAAATGACACATCGTTGGGAATATCAAACTCCTCGTGAAGATATCAACAATAGGTGTAGAGATGGAGGGAGAGGTCATCGTATCAACACTGCGAAAAACTATCCTACTAAAGAGAAGAAAATAGTGTATAAACGTCCCTTAAATGTAATGATTCTTTCTTTCAGCTAATCAGAAGAAAGTAAACAAGAATACGACGTACGAACGAGCCATATCAGTTCAAAAGGGTATATATTCTCGTTAGACAACAACAGGAATAACGAAACGCCTCGCACAAAATGGGTTCTTTATATACTAACCAACGAATATATGCTAACATAACAAGGTTTTCACATTAATAAAGCTAACATAGCATTACCAGGACTAAAGAAAATAATGTACAACGACAATCTAACACAACTAAAGCATGAATAAACTGTTAGCATTAACAAGGTCCACACTTAACACCTGTAAAGTAACCAACACTGCATACAAAAACGTAACCTATTCCTTTTTCCAAACATATCTCATATTAACGTTAATTTTACATTGACACAGTACTATTTCAACAAGAATTTATCATAACCTTGTTTAATTATCATACAGATCAACTTGAATAACTGTAAACATAGCAAGTTTTATTCAAACATAACACAAAAATAAGTTCTTTATATACTAACCATCGAAGATATGCTATAACGTAACAACGTTTTACATTAATAAACCCAACATAACATAACCTGAACTAAAGAATATAAAGTACAACGACAAAACAACACCATATGTACGAATAAACCACTAACATTAACTTCCGCCCTTAACAACAGTAAAGTACATAACACTTCGTCCAAGAAACGTAACCTATTCACACTTTTTCATGCATATCTCTAACATATCAGTGTTAATTTTTACATTAACATCGTAATATTTAACAAAAAGTTTAGCATAAACCTGTCTAATCATCATACTGACAAAGATTATAATGCTGACGTAACAAATGTTTTACATCAACTTCGTAACATTTAACAAAAAATTCATCATAACCTCGTCTAAATATCAATCCCCAGCGAATAATCGCAAACATAACAAAAAATAACAAAATTTTATCTTAACAT
>JABUQX010099862.1:5000-25000 GCA_015478945.1 Trachelipus rathkii
TTTTTTCTTTCCTCTTCTTTCTCCTTTCTTCACCTTATCTACCTTATATCCTATCTATCTATCATATCTATCTATCTCATTTTTATTCTATCTATCTATCCTATCTATCTATCTATCTATGCTTCTATCTATCTCCCTCTATCTATCTATCTATTCTATTTTTTATCTCTCTATCGTTTAATCTAGTGCATCATTTGTAAGCCCTTAATCTTAGGTGCTCTCTCTCTCTCTCGGGATTCTCTTCTCTCTCCGTTCTCTCGTCTTCCGCAGATCCTCATCCGTTCCTTCTCTTCTTCTCGTCGTCTCCATCCTCTTCTCTCTCTTCTCTCCAGTCTCTCCTCTCTCTCAGCGTCTCTCTCTCCTCTCTAATTTGCTGAATGTGTAATATTCTATAATATACCCGCTGATGATTATCTTTCAAAGAAATATATCAATTATAATAATAGAAATTTTATACAAGCATTCAAAACTTATCGATCTAATTTCAGTTAGTCATTTGTTTAAATTAGTCTCCTTTTGAATTTTCTGGAGAACCTTATCAAAAGTAGTCTCCATCTGAATATGAGATTCGTCGAAGAGGATTTCAGATATGCTTTTTATGTTATGTAGTTAATCATGGATATTGTGTGGCGAGGCGTGTTGGCACTATGAAGCGTTCTCGAATATATTACACTGGCTTCTAATCAAAAAAAAAAAGAAAAAAATTTTTTTTTTTTGTCAGTTGTTGCCAAGGATATTTTATCGAATTTATATGGTATATCGGGTGTGCGATTTCATGAAAATATGAGACACTTGTTTCCAAGATTGACCTCTAGTTCCTTTGACACGATATCAGGGTGTTTCCAGATTTCCTCGTTATAATCAAATATAATTTTAATGCATATTATTTACAGTAATTTCGTTTTATTTCTTTTTAAGGGGGCTTATCCTTTTATATAGTACTTTACTTTTTTTTTTTCTATTTCAGAATCAAACAAATTATGATGAAGAGCCTGTTTGAATAACACCAATGTATTCTGCTACATCTGTGGGTGAATATTGTCCTAGGAGAAACAAAGAAGAAAATATTATTCCTACTTTGTGAAGGCAAGCATATTCTGGCTCATACTGTTGGACATGAAAACTCGCGGAGACGCAAGGTATAAGTCTTGGGGCTCTGCCCATACTGGTGTGTAAAACCGTGTGTCGGAAAATCTACGTTCAGTGGAAAAATGATCGAAGAAAGGTTTTTTAAAGAATTTTTGTTTAATAATTTTTTTGTTTCGGTTTCTAAGTGTGAAGGTATCAAATCCGTTTACAAGAAACCCCTTAATTTTAGTAGGATCCGGATTAGGGGAATCAGCTAAGGCGACCTGTTATCCACATCTCGACGAAAGTCCCCATCCCATGTAGTTTCATCTACAACTCTCCAGACCTACGCATTGTCTGATGAAGGCAGATACTCCAGGATTTGGTGTGCACACCGTGCAAGCATATGTGGTAGTGATATATGTAAGGAAAGTACTTCTTGACACCAAGCAAACAGTTCTCCAGAAGAGATCATGATTTTAGAGTACCGGAAGCAGTTAAGTCTCTCCAAGGCAAGTTCCTGCAGCTTTTAGCTAGCCTAGAGCTAAGTGAAAGAAACTGTCTCATAGTGCCGCAATGTAAAATATATACTTTTGTTTCGGGACAAGAGAGAGTAGACTTATCTTCATATTTCAATTGAAGAAGAAGAAGACGCTTAGTATACACTGTCGGAACATCCTGACTCCTACTCCCAATTGGGGTTACCCGTAAATACCGACCAGAGAGAAAATTTGGCGCATTGTTTATGCGAATAGTTCAACGAGAAGCTTGAAATTGTGTTTTATTGTTTTTTTTATTGTACAAGTGGCAATAGTTTATGCATCGAATTTACAATAGGTCACTCAACAAAAATGAAAGAGGAATATGAAATATATAAGAATGATTTGCAGAAGCTTAGATTAAATGAACACCAGTGGTTACCTTATTGCGGTTGATTTCAGATGGTCAACATTCTTCCTTTTGGGTCAAGCAAAGGCGGGATCACTACTAAAGTTACCGCCCTTGTTTCATAGCCTTTGAGGGATAGTAGGCGCTAAAGAAGACCCTGGGAATAAAGTTTGTAATGACCTTGTTTCTAGGGAAAATTGACTGTAGGGTGGCATCAAAAGTATCATTACGAACCACTGGTTGATCCGAGGGGTACTAAATTAATTTTCCGTGTCCCACCACTCCACATCAGATAACTAACGGAACTTGGATGAGCTATTTGTTAGAGCCGCTAGAGCAAAAGATGGTGAATGTTTTCATATATCATATTTGCGATTTTTTCTTGCCCAGGGATTGAAGTTATCGGGAGAAACTCAAAGAACTAGAGAAATCTTTATAGGCGGCCCTTCAAATTCGCTCAGTCCCAACCTCATTCAAGGATGGACAATTTCAATGATAATGAATTTGTTACCATATGACTGATATTGAAGCATCTGCCTGGAAAAATTTTGTCTTGGCTGTTCAGAACTTTTTGGGGGCAACCATAAATCTGTAGAACTCGTACAGAAAATTGTTTTTCAGAAATTCAAAAATTTGAATGCAACTTATAGCTAAAGTCCCTTCTACATATACAAGCATTTGATCGCCCGCCGCGGATGATCCGCCGGCTGTTAGAGAGGGAACAAGGGGAGAGGTCCAGACAAGATTATAAAGGTTAATGGACAGAAAGATTACCCAACAGGAAGAGGGATAATCACACGATAATGGCCAGGCTTTATTTGTTGGAAGCCTTCAAGACAGCGTGATTGTCCACATGTCGCACACAGAAGACAATCTATAAGACAGGCGATTTGTTAATTGCATTATATTTGTGTTATTTTCATTGTACCTGGAATATTGGAATGTGTTTGACACTATTAGCGCATTTTAAGTGTTACGTGATTCATTAACAATTTGATGATATATATCTTTCATGTTTTTTTGTTTGTGAATTACGTTACAACCAACATAATTTGTTGTTATTAATGTATTTTTGTGACCACCTGAGTCTCAAAAACTAGAGGCGCCAACTAGGAAAACGGAAAGTCATATTGGATCTAGTGCAACAAGTTTACCTATAAAATGATCTTAAAATGTTTTGCCGCAATCTTTGTTGGCCAGTGTTATTTTTTAGGTAAAACCCGTCAAGGTTCAGGGTACTTTTCAACTCAGATTTTTTCTGTGGTTTGTCAAACCTGGCCAAAGGTTATCTTTAAAGTTTACTGAACCCGCTTTCAAAATTTATTTTTTTATTCAGTATATTATATCTTCGTGTAAATATTTTTTTATATATATATTATATATTTAGTGATATATTATATATATATTACTAGTATATATATAATATATATTATTATATATATATATATTATATACTATATATATATATATATTATATATAATATATATATATAATTTCTCCTCACCTTTCTCACCCAACCTCCTGTAGGCGTATGCGCCTGTCAGCTGTCTTGCACGAAGTTCCGGGTTCGAGGCAAGACAAGAGTTTCTTGAGCAATTGATGACGGTTGGTGGTTTGCTAGGCCTATCCCAACCCATTTCATAGGAAGAGTAGAATGGCAACGAGGGTTCCCAGCTCGAGAGTCCAATGCCGAGAGATAATCTGACAACTTGCCGCTGCGAAGCTTCACTCTAGGGCCAGAAAATCACTTATTGCAATGCTTATTTTTTTAACACATCCAAGATTGGTATTTCTTCTACTTCCATTTGTAAAAAGAACTGATTGAATGAATTTTGCCACTGAGTTCAGCACCTAAATTAGTCCGGGATACCGCTTCATTTGTATATTTTTTTAAAAATTAATAAATTTTGAAAAGAACTTAAATTTAAAAATTTTGTTGCTCCCTCTCTTAAAAAATAATGAATCAAATATTATATCAATTTTATTTTGGTTTAATATAATTCTGTGTTTTAATTTATAATATTTTTGATTCCCGATAAAAAAATCCTAAAAATTTCATATAGGATTTTCATCAAATTTTGTACACCTGCTGCTTTCTAAATAATAACTTAGCCGTTAACAATGCGGCTCATCTCTTTACGTCAGGGCAAAAAAAAATAGGCTTCTAGAACTTTCCTCAGCATTTAACAGCTTCTCTTCGTTAGAAGATTTCATTCAGCCTTCATCTTAGTCTCTACTTTTCCAGATCATTCTCTTTTCTTTCATTTTTCTTTTCTCAGCGACGCTGTTGTTAATTAGGTCCAAGACGTCCGACGCAGTCAGTAATCAACTATTATATATATATATGATATATTATATATATATATATTTATATTATATATATATTAATATCTATTATATATATATATATATATGATATATATCTATATATATATATATGATATATATTAATATACTATATCATTATAATATATTATATATTCATATATATATACTATACATATATGTGTGTGTGTGTTGTCGTGTGTGTGTGTGCATTCTGGGTATATAGGGGGGTATAGAGTGAGAAAAATTAACGGTGGAGGGGATTAATAGCGGAACAAAAGTGTTAGGTTTCAAATATTGGCAGTAATTAATTGTAATATGAAAAATTTTTAATTTTATTATTCCGTTTATTTTAAGGAAGTTTATTATATAAAAATTGAAAGTTCAGAGAAATATATAATTTTTTTTTTAAGGTGAAGCTCCCTGAAACTCTAAATTCTTTCAATTTCAACGGGAATCATGTGAAATGTATATTAATGTGTGCAATACGAAAGTGAGGAAGGGAACTGGGATATCATATGGCTGGAAACCACCCCCATTCCACCGCCCCGCCCCCTCCCAAAACCTTGGACGTGACTTTTTTTTTCACGACAGTTCGCACGCACTTTAAGGGCGTTTCTTTAGTCTAATAGGGGATATCTAACCCTGGGGGCTTTTTCTTGCGGACGTTAATGGCTCTAACGCTGGTGTACACGAGATACATTTTTTCATAAATAAGGTTAATTTTTCATCATTTAAAATAAAAATGCCCAAGTATTTTGAAATATACAGTAAATTTCCCTATTAAGCCCTCAATTTTATCTCTTGCTACGGCCCAATTGTGAGGCGTGTGTAACATGGTGTGTGGGGGTACCTCGCCGTTTGAGTATATAGACTACAGTGTGGTGTCGTGTGTGCTACTGAGAAGAGAGAGAATCGGAATTAGGTGACTGATAAACTGATGCAGTGGTTGTTTTTATTATTGCTTGATATTTCCTAAAGTTACGATTTAGTAAAATTATATGTAGGAAGAGTTATTTTTGGATTCCAAGTAATGGGATTTTTAATTCTGGAAAATATATGATAATATATATATATATATATATTATATTATTAATGATTATATATAGTATATATATATATATATATAGTATATATATATATACTATATAGTATATTATTATATATATATAATCATATATTTATATATATTATTAGTATAATCTTGAATAGATTTATTCACAAACGGCAATACGAAAGGGAACTTTTAACGCTAATCATGTATATGTATGATAAAAAGTGTGTATACACACATAAAGGTAAAAATGAAATATAAATATATACAACAAAATAAAAATAACATTCAAAGAAGTGCAACTTGTTTACTTTTGCTTTCGTCATTGTGCTATTTTAATTTCTGAGAGGATTGAATGTACGCTCACATGGTACAGAAATCTCTTTATAGTATATATTATATATAATATATATATTAGATAGTATCGTGGTATTTGTATGTTATATAGTTATAATATAGTTATGATATAATATATTAATTATTTATATTATATATATATATATGTATTATATATATATATATATAGTTATATTATATATATATATATTATATATATAGTATTATATATAATAATATATATATTAAAATTTTTAATATATATTATATTATATTATTTATATATATATGTATATATTTTATATATATATATTAATATATTATATATATATATATAATATAATATATATATTATTATAGTATATTATATTATATATATATACATATATATATATTATATAATATATTATATATATATATATATATATACTAGATATATATATATTTATAATATAATATATAGTTATATATATATATATATTACATATAGTATATAATCTATATATATATATTATATATAATATATATATATATTATATTATATATATATATATATACTATATACATATATATATTTATATATATATATATATATATATATATATATATATTATATATATATATACTATATATAGTATATATATATATAATATATATATATTATATATATATATATATATATATATAACTTATATTATATATTATTATATATATATATATATATATATTATTTATTATATATAATATATATATATATATATATAATATAGTATATATATAGTATAATATATATATATATATATCTATATGTAGTATATATATATATATATATATATATATATATATATATAATATATAATTATATATTATATATATCTATAATATAATATATATACTATATATATAATATATATAAAGTTTATAATACATACTTAAACGCAGATATTTAAATTTATAGAAGATTTTTTTCCTTGGTGGACATTCAATATTTGTAATCCTATAACAGCACATAGACTAGCATCAATTAAATGTCAAACTTTACTGCATGATCATCAACCCTATTATACTCCCCTAACAAAGTATACCCCCATAAAATGCTTTCGATACTATAATACGTAATCTTAAACAGATCACAAAAAAAAGACCTAATTCCCCGAAATTCACATCTTACAGACAAAGCCTCATATGACGCAATTTATGCCAGAATTCTACGTGCATTCCCCTAAACTTCACAAACAAAGATATCCCCCTCCGCCCCATAATCTCTAATACAAATTGTAATACGTATAAACTATCGCCTTGGGCTTTCGAGCATTCTCCAACCCCTTATGGTGGTAACATATGCCTCCGCGCTCATATAAAAAAAATACCCCTGATATTTTACAAAAGAATTCATCATCTCCAATCCCGAATCAAACCCATCAAAATTCTTAAGTTTTGATGTAAATCATTATTCACTTCAGTCCCGGTTTCTCACCTCCTTGAACTTTTATCTAAATATATCAATGACAATAACATTAATCTTTCTTATCCATTCCCTTTGATCAAAAAACTCATTTTACTAACCCTCGATCACAATTTTTTTCATCTCGAACAATAAAATATTTACAAACAAACATCTGGGCGATCAATGGGCTCCTCTCCTCTCTCACCAACGTCTGGCAAATAATTATATATATGTGCATGGATTATTGGAAAACAACTACCATCAATAATAACCATTCCACCCAACCTCCTCATATGCCACCCTGGCTACGCTAGTACGTGGGATGATGTTGTTTGTTCGCCTTACCCCAAACAATCAAAATTACAAATAATTTACTACATGTTTCATACTCAATCATCTACAATTCCCTCCATACCAAAGTTTACGATATGCAACTTTTCGGCACGAAAATGACACTGCTCTCCATTCCTCTTGATACTTTATTAACGTTTTGGCATAAATTCCAACAATATCAACCTTTTCAGTTTTACAGAAAAAACAAACCATCTCCAACCATCCTACATCCACTGGTTTTCCTACTCAAATCCACGAAATTATAAAATTAGCGACACGCTAACGCCCTATAGACATCCAGCGCAACTCCGTATCTGTTCCCGCTAATGCATCTAGACGATAATGAAACAAAACATCCTTAATTTTCCTACCATTCACAAATTTTCTACTACATCCCCCCTAATTTTAATAATAAATATAGAGGCCTACCAAAAAAGCCAAACAAATAATACTACCACCCCCGCAATACCAATCATCAACACTCACAAACTTTTCTCGCCTTTACGCGTACAAAATTCAAATCAAAACACAAAAAACAACATTTTAACTAAAAATCAAATTCAAGTCTTCAGTCAAAATAATTCCTCACCCAGTTAAACACTCGCTTCAGACCCCCTAGCCCACCTCCCACAACACCCATTAACTCACTAGCGTTTTACCAAAATATTTCCTTGTTCCAACTGCCTTTCTGTTTATATAGGTGAAACCAAAATGCCTCCAATAGAAGAAACCAGAGAAGCACCAAAGAGACCTCATCAACAAACAGAATAAACCTCGCGCTCATGCACTCAAGCACAAGAACCCGAAGCCAATGTCACAACATAAACATAACAACATCAACTATAATTAAAAACACAAATAATCTCAAAAAAGGAAAGATCATAGAATCAGTATAACATTTACAATAAAATATTCATAAACACTTAGGTGGAATATAGGCCTCGATTCAGTACAAAAATTCTATTAATTCTTTTCATCAAAAAAATAACTTTCATCAACTAAAAACGAGGAAATAACAACCAACCAGAATTCATTCCACAAATTGCGCCTTAACCATACATGACAGTATAATAGCCACTCAGTCTCCCGAAGGAGGTGTACGTAACCGTACACGGAAAGCTCGAAGCTACCCTTAATTATAAAATGTAGTGTTTTAATATTAAAAGAATTAAGTGCCCCGTGTATAAGATTAAAACTTAGTTTTAAACTTCTTAATTTTAGTCCCGTGATTAAAAAATAAAATAATTTTACTATCGCTCCCATGAGTTAACACCTAGAAAATATTGAAGGTCACCAAGGGAAAAAAAATCTTCTTTGCTATATTTATATATTATTATATATCTATATATTTATATATATATATTATATGTATAAAACTTCTTATATATAGTATTTAGATACTTTTTATATTTATGAATATATACTATATATATATAGTATTTATATTATATATTATATATATGCCCTGCTCTTCCTAACCTTGCTTCCATTCTCTTTTTTTCTGCCGAATTGTTCCCCCCACTTTCTTACTTTCTTTATACCCCATCACATATTGGAGGAGACTCCTTCGCTGCTATTGTAATACAACTCCCCTCTACTGAATTCCATTGAGAACTTCTCATGTAGCAGAACTCTTACTTGAGAAGAACTGAATCTTATCCTTTCTCCCCATCATTCTCCAAGACTTATAACCCCAGAACTTGACCGAGTCTATGCTATCGTGTAACATGTACCGCTAATGGTAAAGGCTTTACAACGCCCTTCCCTTTACCCCAAATTTCCAGGCGCAACTACCTTTGACAGTTGGATAAACTTTGAAACGTGTTTTGTGGCATAATCGGAACTTGTGAACTGGATCCGGAAATTGGGAACTTTCGCGCTTAACTCTGATGGGAATTTTATATATATATATATATATATATATAATTATTATATAATATAATATATATATTTATATATATATATATGTATAATATATTATATAAATATAATTATATATTAATATATATATATATATATATATATATATTTTTATATATATATATTAATATATTATATTTATATATATAGTATATATATATATTATAAGTAATATATAATATACTATAGTAGGTTTTCAGTGGGAGGAGCCTATTGGAATGGGAACCTGGAATCCCTGGTAATTATCCCTGGGAATCTCTGGATAGGATTCCAGGAACTCTTTGGAAAAGTGCTAATTGGTTTCCCAGGGAACTGGAAACTGGAAACTGGAACCCCGAGCCCCAAAAAAAAAAAAAAAATAAAAAAAAAGAAATAAATAAATAAATTCAAAGAAAATTAAAATTAAGAAGAAAAAAAATTAAAAAGATTAAATAGTTTCAAAAAGTTAAAAAATATTTTATTTTCTTATAAAAATAATACAATAATAAATGAATAGTTTGCGTGAAGGTATCTATTTCCGGTTGCCTGTTTGTGCCGCCGCCGCCTCCGTCAGCCTGGAATGGGGCGGTTCCGGACGAGTTGCACCCTTCGGGAGAAGGGTGCTGGTTCCTTCCAGATAGAAGGATCTTAGAAGGATGAAATGCACGGAGTGCGTAAAGAAGATAGAATAACGGAGGAAGGAGGAAGAGGGGGAATGATGAAGGATAAGGAAGAAGGAGGTATAGAGGAGGAATGTGTGTTTGGGAACCCTCCGTGAGGAGGTTTCCCCATTCTGCATAAAAAGCAGAAGAAATGCCGGAGTGCATAAGAGAAGATGGGAGGAAGAAGGAGGAAGTAGGAAGAAGGAGGGAAGGATGAATGAATGATGTTTGGAATCCCCTCGGAGGAGGGTCCCCCCAACTGAATATTAATTATAGATAGTTTTAAATGCCATCGGAGTGCATAAATGAGAAGAACGGATGGAAGGTAGGAAATGAAATGAGCAGCACCGACACGTCTATCCACGTTCAATCGCTTCGCCATCCACTGATCTTTTAAAAAAAATATCTGTTAGAGAGGGGAGAGAAGGGGTAAAGAGAGGGGTGAAGAGAAAGGAGGGAGAGAGAGGGAAAGAAAATCTAATTATAGCTTAAGCCTAAAGGTGTATAGGGTCAATAGCTGCCAATTAATAGCAAGAACGTAAAATATTTATGACTTTTTGGTAAGAAGGGGAGATTTTTTAATTCCTTTGTATTGAACCCTCACTTCAACTTGACAGGTTTTTTAAAAAAATTATGGACTTTTTGTAAGAAAGGGGACTGATTTAAATTCCTTTGTATTGAACCCGCTCAACTTCAAACTTGACCAAGGTTAAAATTTTATTAACGTAAAATAACATTGGTTGGGAAAGATTTTTGAATAAGTTATTGCTTGAAGTACAAAGCTTATTCACAACGAAACTAAATACATTTGTTTTTTCACAAAACATTAAATGTAGGTTGTCCTTGAAACCCGTCGGCTTTCAAGCTGTAGGTTTATAAAAAATTTATGAACTTCTTTTTAAGAAGGGGACTACAGCTATTTGACAAAGGAATTTATCAGTTAAGCCTAAGGGGTAAAGGTGTATCAGGTTGCGAATGCGCTAGGGTCATACATGAGGGTAAGTTGTTAAAACGTAACCCCCACCAGATGTTGCTTGTAATTTGACACTAATGTCTTTTGTTCTTGCAGCTAAACAAGAATATACCGTTTCACACACTGCTACCAATGAAGGGGAAGCAAACACATAACATAATACATACAATTACATATACATACATACATATAGGAATAACTCCTCTCTAACTAACTAACTAAAACCTAAGCTAACTAACTCGTAACTACTACTAACCATAGGAACTAACTAAAACTAACTAACTACCTAACTAACTAACTAATCACTTGCTAAGAACTAACTATATATATATATATATAGTATTAGTATATATATTATATATATATAATATATATATATATATATATATCATTATAATATAATATATAATATATATATATCAAAAAGTCAATAGCCGACATGTCTTTGGAATTTCCTAAGTTCGTTCATATTTAATATATACATTTCGTTTTCTAAAATTTTTGTAAGTTTCTATTTAATATTTGTGTTAAAGAGTTATGTTTTATTTACTATATTTTTATTTTGGTTTTATTTTCTGTAAGCATTTTGTTTTTTTACTAATAAAATTTATTATTATTTTTGTTTTTAATTTGGCGGCTGGTAAGTAATGTTTATAACGCGTAAAAAATCTTTGCATTTTTACATACCCTACAGCAGTAAATTCAGTAAAAATCAGTAATCAGTAAGCAGTAAATCAGTAGAATCAGTACATGTCAGTAATTATATCAGTAAAAATCAGTAACGCGTAAATCAGTAAATCAACTGCCCTCCCCCGCCCCACCTTCCTATCCTTCCATGATATATTGATTCTATTTGATCTATTGATTCAATGTCATATTTGTATAACATATCTCAAAAACTTTTATTTATTTTGTTTTGTTTTTCTTTAAACATTATTGTTTTTTACTATAAAATTTATTTTTATTTTGTTTTGTTTTACCTCTTTAAACATTTTTGTTTTTTACTAAAAAAAAATTATTTTATTTTTTGTTTTGTTTTCTTTAAACAATTTGTTTTTAACTAAAAAATTTATTCTTTTTTATGTTTATAACTTTTAAACAAACAAATTTGCATTTTTACATAACTTAAAACAGTAAATCATAAAGCAGTAAATAATTAAATCAGTAAATCAAACTGCCTTTCCCACCCCATCCATGATCATTTGATCTATTGATCTATTGTATTGATATTTTGATCTATTGATCTATTGGATCTATTGATCACAATCCATATTTTGTATAACATAACAGAATAGAAAACTTTTATTTATTTTGTTTAATATTTTAAAAAATTGCATTTTTTTACATACCCTAAAGCAGGTAAATCAGTAAAATCAGTAAATCAAACTTGCCCTCCTATCCTCATGATCCATTGTTCTATTGATACCTATTGATCTATTGATTGCATTGTCCATATTTGTATAACCTCAACATAAAAATAAAGTTTCTTTATAAACAACGTTGAATCCCACGAATGATTGCTTAAACGTAGCCAAATAGTTTTCTATTATTAAAGCTAACATTTAACATCACCTGAACTACAGAATATAATGTACACAGCAAACGCTAGCATACCCCTTAAGCACGATATAATCAGCTAACATCAACAAAGTTCCACACCACTACTAACAAACAGTAAGTAACTAACATAACACATACAAAACGTAACCTATTCACACTTTGTCGATGCATAACCTCCTCACCGTTATGAATAATCTGCCCTAAATTCAACCATGTTGAGGTTCGATACTTTATCAAAGGTAAAGTAGCTAACAACACATTACAAACTCAAATGTATTCCCAACTTTTCCAACATTACGCAGCACCGAGCCTCAAAGCAGTATTATCTAGAAACAAATCCCTTAAGCAAAAATGACGCAATCTATCAAAGATACCCAACGATCTGAACCTATGAATTGTCAACGTACCTTCAATCAAAAATGGCACTCCATATCAAATATAACACATTAATTTTGAACTATGAAATAAACGTAATACATTAGGCAAATTCCTTCGGAGGTATAAGAAACTAACTCAGGGCAAAAACTTTAACCTATACCCATATCTATTATTCATTATATTATTATTAATTATTATTAATTATTATTATTATTAAGTTATTATTATTATTATTATTTATTAATTATTATTAATTATTATTATTTAATTTAATTATATTATTATTATTTTTATTATTATTTCAACTAATATGTATAATGAACATAACAAACCTTTACAATATCATAAACACACACAGCACACACAAGTCACAGACAACACACACCACACATCACACACGACACACACACTCACCCCGCACAACAATAATAATAGACACTTTCATTGAAACACGAGAACGGCCAATCGTCGTACTAACATTAATGATCACATGACTGTTTATTCTACAGATGACAAGCCGCTGTGTAGCAAGTTCTACATATCAGTTTGCTGAAAGACAGTTCAACCCATTTTTTTCACATTGTTTAATATAAACGATTTCGTTTTTGTTATGTATTTTCCTTTACGTTTCTTTTTCTTTAATAAAATATTTTTTATATTTTGTTAAAAGTTATTTATTTATTTATATTTTTTTGTTTAATTTATTGTTTATTTTATTTATTTAAAATTACTTCTATATATTTTTTTTAAAGAAAACTTTTACTTATTTTTTGCTTTGTTTTTCTTTAACCATTATGTTTTTACTATAAAAATTTTATTTTATTTTGTTTTATTGAGGTGAAAAAAACATCTTTTTAAGTTTTCAATAAAAAGAAAAAAAAATTATTCTTTTTACCCACAAATACTTCCAAATTTTGCTTTTTTACATAACTTAAAGCAGTAAATTCAGTAAATCAGTTAATCCAACCACTATACCACTCTATCCTCCTACATTCGTGATCTAATTGATCGTTGATACTATCTTGGATCTATGATTCATGTCATATTTTGTATAACATAAACATAAAATAAAAAATAAAGTTCTTTATCACACTGATCAACGAATATATGCTAACGTAGCATAGTTTTTCCTCACCTATATTAAAGCTAACATAACATCACCTTAACCTAAAAATATAATGTACAACAGCAAAACTAAGCATACCTTAAGCACCGATATAATCAAAGCTTAACATCAACAAAGTTCCACAACTTAACAAACATAGTAAAGTAAACTCCATAAACATACAAAAAACGTAAACCTATTATTCACACCTTTTGTCAAGCATAACTCTAAACAGATATCAATGGGTTAATTTTACATTAAACATGTGGTAAATATTTTAACAAAAATTTATCATAATCTTTATATTTTTTTAAAAAAACTTTTTATTTATTCTATGGCTTAGATAATTCTCTTCAGAACATTTTGGCACAACGAAGAAATTCTTATTGCATTATATGGTTTATAACTTCAAAAATTTGTGCATTTTTTGTCCTATTTCTAGATCATTTCTTCTGTATCAAAAAATCAGTTAATCCAAACTTATCCAGCCACCCTCCCAACCTTCAATGATCTATTGATCTATTTATCTATTGATCTACTTAATTATTCAAGTCAATT
This sequence comes from Trachelipus rathkii, assembly GCA_015478945.1. Taxonomy (NCBI): domain Eukaryota; kingdom Metazoa; phylum Arthropoda; class Malacostraca; order Isopoda; family Trachelipodidae; genus Trachelipus; species Trachelipus rathkii. The sequence continues at coordinate 19,588 of JABUQX010099862.1, forward strand.
TCGAGTAAATCAATTTTTGAGGGAAACATAACATAAAAAAAGTTCTTTATAAACACTGATCAACGAAAAGTATACTGCTAGACAGTGTAAGCAAAGTTTTTCGCCATTAATAAAGCCTAACATAACATCACCTGAACTAAGACATATATTTGTTACAACAACCAAACCTAGCATACCCTTAAGCAACGAAAATAAAACACTAAACATCACCAAAAAAGTTCTAGACACCTTAACAAACAGAAAGGTCACACTACATAAACATACAAAAACGTACCTTATTCACACTCATTTTGTCAAGCATAACTCTAACAGATCAATGTTAATTTTACATTAACATTACATGTAATATTTAACAAAAATTTATTTAAATAATCTATATTTTTTTTAAAATCTTTTTAATTTATTTTTGCTTATTCTGTTTAAAACATTTTGTTTTAAACTAAAATTTATTTCATTTTATGTTTAAAACTTAAAAAAAATTTGCATTTTTTACAAACCCCCCTAAAGCAGTAAATTCAGTAAATTCATCTCTTAACCATGTCTTCTCACCCACCTCCTAAACCTTCCCCATGATCTATTGATCTATTGATCTATTTGATCTATTAATTCAAGTCATTTCGAGTATCATTTTGGGGGAAAACATAACAATAAAAATAAAGTTTTTCATACACTGATCAACGAATAATATGCTAACGTAACAACAAAGTTTTTCCCATTAATAAAGCTTTACATTAACAATCAGCCTGAACGTAAAGGAATATATTGTACAACCAACAAACCCTATTGCATACCTTACGCACGAATAAATCGTCAACATTAAACAAAGCTACATACTTAACAACAGTAAGGTAACTAACATTAACATACAAAAACGTAACCTATTTCACACTTTGGTCAAGGCATCAACTCTAAACAGATTCAATGTTAATTTTTAATTACACATTGTAATAGATTTAACGAACGATTTCATCATAACCTTGTCTATTATCATACAGACCCAACGAAATATGCTAACGTAACAAAGAATTTTTTTTTTTACATTAATAAAGCCTAACATAACATAACCTATGAACTTAGAATATTAATGTTACAAAACGACAAACCGTAACATACCTCAACGTGATGAAAATATCTGCTAACAATTTCACAAAAAGTTCGATACTTATCAAAGGTAAAGTAGCTTAACAACACATACAAAACTCAATGTATCCCAACTTTTCCAACATATCCAGCTAATAACAGCTAACAGCAAAGTATTAATTCTAACAAAAGTCCCTTAACAAAATGACCAGTTATGACAAAGATACCCAAACCTCTTGAACTATCAAATTGGACACTACCTTCAGTCAAAATGCAAACCTCATCATCAAATTATATCATTATTTTGAACTCATGAATAGAAACCGTAATACATTAGGCAAAAATTCTATTTTCTCGGGATAAAGCCTAATTACGAAGCAAAAAACTTTAACCTATACCCAACGATTATTCTTAACACAACAAGGTCAGTTAACCAACAGTAACATATATCTTACGAAAACTTATCATTTCTCTATTTAACTCAGTTTTTAATTTTCCAACATTGTCCATAGTAATATTTTAACGAAAAACGTAACAAGAATTAAATATTATTAATTAATTATTATTATTATTATTATTATTAAATTATTATTATTATTATTAAATTATTATTATTATTAATTATTATTATTATTATTATTATTAATCACTAATTAATTATTTAATAACTGTTAACACTCTTCTTCACCTCGTGTATTACTTCTCTTATTTTTTTATTAATTAATTTATTATTATTATTTATTATTATTATTATTATTATTATTATTATTATCACAAAGGATACTGATCTTCACACAAAAGCCGAACACCAATAACGCACTGCGTACCACTTCGAGCCATCAGGCTCACAAACTAGAACATAGGTCGGGGCTAAACAAAATGCTGCTCTTGAGATAGGGTGGATACAAAGAACGTGAGAGAACATGTCATTCGAAAGGCTGTGGTAAAAAAACGATAATTAGCAGAAATTTGGAGCGGAATAAACAAAGAACGGCTTTGTTCTGAAAAATGATATGAAATTCGGGTTACAACTAATCTGTTACATGAAGGGTAAAAATTGCGATGCGTACAAACATGTATGCAACATAAAACACACACTACGTGCATGTCACAATGACAACACACACACACACACATGCATTGGTGGACCAAACATGACTGTGACATACACATATAAATATATATATATAGTATTATATTAGTATATATATATATTATCATATTGTATATATATATATATAATATAATATATCATTATATATTATATATATATAATATATATATATTATATATAAATATATATCTTCCAACTTTATATATTATAATATATATATATATATATTATATATATAATATATCATATATAATATATAATAAAAACTAAAAAGAAAATAATAAGAAAACGAAATGTTTTATTCTACATATTATGAAAAATAAATAATCGTAAAAAGATAATAATATAAAAGCTGATAACGTGAAGATCTTTATATTAATATCTTACAAATTGTTAAAATATATCTTATTATTAAACCATATTTACTAACTCGTCCATATATTACTATTATATCATATATATATATAATATAATATATATATATATATACTATATTAATATATATATGATATATATATAAATATATATATCAGTTGGCGTTTTTTTCTCCAGAATGCAAGCATGCAATGATTGCGTACGTCGTTACAGTAAAATATAATTAATAGCATGTATAATTTTGGTGGGATGAAATAAACTATTTATACGTTATTTTTATAATATTTAAAATTATATATTCTTACTTTGAAATAATGCAAGAACTTCAGAAAAAATCCGATTCTAACATAAAAATAGCCCTTATTCTATGAGTAAATACGGCAAAAAATGCAATGCAAATGAGAATGAAAAATTGCTTATTCGTTGGGAAAACAATTTTATTCAATAATAGGCCTTACCGCTCGACTAAATACGGGCTAATTTACTTACGTTTTTTTTTTAACATTATGCCTTTAAACCAAAAGTTTTTTTTCTGCTTTTAGGAAAGGGAGAAAAATTAATGTTATTTAGATCTTAAATCAAAAGTGAATAATTTTTAAATTTAGTTGCATTCTTTCACATAACGCCTTTATTCATCATTACGCATTTCAGTTTTAGGGGATTCATCATCCATTTTTTTAGAGAACATCATTGTTAAATGATATTGTGAGCAAATTGTTTATATTATATATATTATATATATATTATATAATATATATATATATATATATATATTATATATATAATATATATATATATACTATATATTATATATATATATATCATAATTATATATTAATTATATATAATATATACTATATATAGTATATATATATATATATAAATATTTTATGATCAGCCTCTAGAAGAGCCACTAAAATCCATCTCTCAAAAACTGCAACAGCTACCGGGAAAAGGCATACATTGCTGGAATGCTGGCCCAATTTTAGTGCGTAAAATGTAAAAAAAAAAAAACATAAAAATTAAAAAAAAAATATCTCAAACTACAATAGCTACAGCGAAAGAGAATACATTTTTGGAATCCTGTAAATTTTAGTTGGAAAATGTAAAAAAGTAAAAAAAATAAAAAAAATTATTGTTAATAATTATAGTAATATTGAATTAGAGAGCTATTTTAGAGACCTTTTATTGGTTTACTCGTTAAAATAAAATACTTTCTATAAAATTTTGCTTTTTTAAAATAATATAATGCCCCCAGGGTATACCAGCGCGAATGGCAGGAGTCCAGGGTCTCTCGCCTCGGTGAACTATGGGTATATATATCTATATAATTTATATAATAGATATATATATATATATATAATATATATAATATATACTATATATATATATATTATTATATATATATATATATAGTATATATATTATATATCATTATATATATATAATATATTAATAGTTTCTAGAGGATAAGCATTTTCTTTAGCTTTTTAGTTTCCAGCATTGCATGCGTCCAAACATGAGGCCGAGAAATCGCCACTGATATTTATTATATATATATATATTTTAATATATATAATATATTATATATATTATATATATAGTAAAGGAAGAAATAATAAAAATTTAAAAGAAAATATAAGAAAATAAAATAAATTAAGTAAGTGTCAAATTATTAATTGTGTGTGTGTGTGCTTGATATATATATTATAATATATATATTATATTTATTATATATTTAATATTATTATTTAATATATATATATATTATCTATAATAGTTAGTTTAGTTAGTTAGTTTGTTAGTTAGTTAGTTTAGTTTGTTAGTTAGTTAGTTAGTTAGTTTAGTTAGTTAGTTAGTTAGTTTAGTTAGTTAAGTTAGTTAGTTAGTTAGTTGTTTAGTTAGTTAGTTTTCAGTTAGAGAGAGTATTCCTATATGTATGTATGTATAATGTATGGTTATGTATTTATGTATGTGTTTCTTCCCCTTCATGTAGCAGGTGTTGAACTGTATTCTTGTTAGTGCAAGAACAAAGAATTAGTGTCAATTACAAGAACATCTGGTGTTTTGTTCAACTTACCCTATGTATAAACGCTATAATTGGCAACTGATACCACCTTACCCCTTTAGGCTTAACTGATAATTCCTTTGTCAATAGCTTAGTCCCCTTCTTAAAAAAGTCATAAATTTTTATAACCTGACAGCTTGGAAGCGAGGGTTCAAGACAAACCTAATTAGTTTGAAAACAAAATGTATTAGTTTCTTTGTTAATAGCTTTGTACTTCAGCAATAACTTATCAAAATCTTCCCACGCAATGTTATTTTACGTCATAAATTTTTAAACCTGTCAAGTTGAAGTGAGGGTTCAATACAAAGGAATTAAATCTCCCCTTCTTACAAAAAGTCATAAATTTTTAAACCTGTCAAGTTGAAGTGAGGGTTCAATACAAAGGAATTAAATCTCCCCTTCTTACAAAAAGTCATAAATTTTACGTTATAATTGGCAGCTGATACCTTACACCTTTAGGCTTAAGCTATAATTAGATTTTCTTTCCCTCTCTCTCCCTCCTTCTCTTCACCCCTCTCTTTACCCCTTCTCTCCCCTCTCTACAATATTTTTAAAATCAGTTGATGGCGAGCGATTGAACGGGGAAGACGTGGTGCTGCTTCATCATTCCTCCTTCCTCCGTCTTCTCTTATGCACTCCGTGCATTTAAACTTCTTTTATTTCAGTTGGGGACCCTCCTCCGGAGGGTTCCAAACACCATTCTTCCTCCTTCCTCCTTCTTCCTACTTCCTCCTTCTTCCTCCGTCTTCTCTTATGCACTCCGTGCATTTCTTCTT
>JABUQX010099863.1:0-2500 GCA_015478945.1 Trachelipus rathkii
CTAACACAATTCCCTCAGGGGCGAGACGGGGCTTAAATAGAGGGAAGATTGATTATTTTCAGGGAAAATAGAAGTTAAGTGAGTTCACAAAACAGATGTGCTGGAAAGAAGGAGGCACTACAACGAGTGATCCTTGAGTGTCCAATATTCACACAATTTTCATGCGAGAAAAAGGCACCTCTTGTGTTACGTGGGCGACGCAGTGGTGGAGGAATGCGAGAGATCAATTCTCTCGAGCATCTGCCGTTGTAATACCTATAGAAAAGAGATAGGGCACCAATGTCTCGTCCCATAGAAAGAAGGTCAAGAGAGTCAGAAAGTATGGAACAGTTTATAAGCCTCTCAACCTTAGCTTCAACTCTATCCAAAAGGAGGGTGGAACCGGATCCACCACAAATGTGAGAACAGTATTCCATACAGGGGCGAATAAGACCCTTATATAACTGGAGTATCTGAGAAAAAGAAAAAAATTCACGCAATCTGATCAGAATTCCCAGCTTCTTTGAGGCCATTTTAGCAACCGATGTGATGTGAGGTCTCCAAGACAATTCACTATTTATGTTTAGTCTAAGAATGTTTATGTTGTTTACGGGTAAGACATTAGAGCCGTCAAAGGGGATAGGAAAGTTGGGAGGTGTTTTAGGGTGGGAGATATGAAGAAGTTGAGTTTTCAAAGAGTCGAATTTCACAAGATTGAGGTTACCCCACTTGGAAATCCCGACCAGATTGGCAAGAATTGAATCAGAAAGCTGTAAACGAGAGGCATCTCTAGATACAAACGAGGGGGCACAATTGAAATGAGTGGAAGAATGGAGAGTTGAGTTATCGGCATAAGAGTGAACAGAGTTAGAAGTTAGATATATGTATGTATTTATATTTATATATATATATATATATATATATATATATATATATATATATATATATATATATATATATATATATATATATATATATATATATATATATATATATATATATATATATATATATATATATATATATATATATATATATGTTATATATATATATATATATATATATTTATATATATATATATATATATATATATATATATATATATATATATATATATCAGAGGCGACCCCTACACTCGGACTGCTCGGGCTTAGCACGAGTTATTATTATAAAAACGATCGATCTTCAAATTTCATAGTTACGATAAATTTTTTTTTTTTTTTTTTTTTTTTTTTTTTTTTTTTTTTTTCAAAGAAATTATTACATAATACATATAAAAGTTTATATAAAATTTAAACAAAAAGTGTAAAAATCATCGCAATTGAATAATGCTATTTTTTGATCAAATAGACGAGAGAAAATTTTAAGACACTATATACACTATGCACATTCGTGAATTTAATTTTTTTCCAAGTTGTTTTTTTTTCCTACCTAGGAATCTAATAAAACACTCATTTTATTTTAAAAAAAAATTAAAATAAACTTATTTGTTCTTAATATAACCTTCGGAAAAGGAACTTTATTAGATTGATGGTAAATTAACCTGTCACACAATTATAATTCTTTTATATTTGTTGTTGTTGTTGTTGTTGTTGTTGTTGTTGTTGTTGTTGTTGTTGTTGTTGTTGGAACATGTTTTTAATGTGCTCGGTTCTTATTTCTGCTGATCATAGTGACCATGGTGGTTATTATTAGTATTTTTATTATTTTTTATGTTATTTTCTTCACGAAGGCCTTTGTCTTTACTGCAGCGTGCTTATACACTTTACGCAAAATTTAAGGCAGTAACTATTTAAAAATTTATTTAAATTTACACCACAAGAAAGTATGATTAGACTACTACTAATATTGAAGCCAGAGACTGCATATTATGAATTTAAATTAATAAGAAAATGCTAATAATCTCTCTCTCTCTCTCTCTCTCTCTCTCTCTCTCTCTCTCTCTCTCTCTCTCTTCTTTTCTTTTTGTTTTTCTTCTTTATTTATTCTTAGTTTTTATCTTTTGATGTTTCACGAACGATATTAAACCTGTATCACATCACACAATCTTTTTACTTATTCGAAATTTTGTGTTATATTTTTACATTTAACTACATTCACTAATCTTATAATTGGATTAATATATAAAATGTTCAAATCCTCCAGATTTATTTTATATTATGCAGAATTTAAAAAACCTAAGAATCTTTTAATACGCGGAGCCCTTGGCATCATTATTATTTATATATATATATATATATATATATATATATATTATATATATATATATTATTATATATATTATTATATATATATTATTATATATTATTAATATATTATATATATATATATATATTATTATTATTATATTATTATTATTACATATATATTATATATATATACATCAACTTATGACCCAAACAACCTGCTATTTGAGTCCTTTTCTTTTTTTCTTTCTCTATATATATATATATATATATATATATATATATATATATATATATATATATATATATATATATATATATATATATATATATAT
>JABUQX010099863.1:7500-17500 GCA_015478945.1 Trachelipus rathkii
AATTCCTTGTGCACAATACCACGGCTGTCAAAAAATATTTTCACCTTGGACTTGCTCATACGTGCTTTCTTCGGACGAGGAGAATTTTTTTGTGTGCCATTCCGCGCTTTGTCGTTTGGTTTCAGAATCGTACTCAAAAACCCATGGTTAATCGCCTGTTATAACTTTATCCAAAAATTGTGCTCCATTTCGAGTCTCTTTCAAGAAATCTTTGACACCGACAGTGTTCGCTTTCTGCTCTATGCATTGGGCCCCGGGCACTAGTTTTGCACAACGCAGTAAATGGTTAGTTAAAATTCTATGAACTACTTTATCCAAATCACTTTTCTGCATCCCTTCTGACACTGCCATTCTCTCCATCACAGCTCAACAAATTTCCACATTTTTCACGTTTGTTGACGATTGGTCTTCACAACGAAGGTCGTCTTCAACATTTTCTTGGTCTCTCTTGAAAGCTTTGTGCCACTTAAAACCATAGTTCTCGATAGAATGACATCCCCATAAGCTTAGCTTAAAGGCTAAATTTTCAATGGGGGACTTGTTACGTTTCACACAGAATTTGATAGCTTACCGCTGTTCAATATTTACCTGCATCGCAAAAACGTAACGAAGATAGAAAACACGCCCATACACAAAAAGATGTAGTGCAAAAACGTAACGAGGTTAGAACACTCGCCCATACATAAACAGATGTAGTGCAAGACTGACTTTATAAATCTAGTTAAAACTGGTATGAATATGTAGCCTATGTAACTAGCTACCCACTCGTACACGCAACGCGGAGGAGCCACATTATTCATCGTTCCGATACTAGCAAACCACTTTTGGGACAGAGGAGTATATATATTATTATTATTATTATATATATATATATATTATATAGTTATATATATTATTATATATATCTATATTATTGTTATATTATTGTTTGGTTATATATATATTATATTATATATATTATTATTATTATTAATATATATATATATATATATATATATGTATTATTATTATTATTATATATTATTCTATATATATATATTATATATATATATATATATAGATATATATATATATATATTATATATATATATATATATATATATATATATACATATATATATATAAATACATACATATATATATATATATATATATATATATTATTACATATTACATATATATATATATATATATATATATATATATATATATATATATATAGTATATATATATATATATATATATATATATATATATATTACACATTCTTTCGGGTTTTATAATTATTGTATCAAATCTAAAATTTAATTTTGAATTATATTTTAATAAAAAAAAATTTTGTTCAATGTATTAATTTCGAGTAAAGAACAGAATATACCAACATTTGAAAATGGGAAACAGTTTATATTGGGAAGAGTTAGTGCAGCAGTACTTTAGGCACAAACCTCTCTTTTAAAGGTTATATTGCGGTTTATATTCCTACATGTACAATGGACGAAAGAGAGCGATTTAGTAAAGGGAGAATAGAGTTTAGCAAGAAAAACTGCTTAGAAAAGTTCTACGTTTAGTCATATTTTTAATATCAAGTGGACGTTCAAGTGCATTAGCTAGCTAGACCGTTCAGGTGATGAAAGAAAATCGGTTAAGGATAAATGGAATTGTGGAGACGGTGAGACTAGGGGGTATACAAAACATTCCACTACGTGAACATTCTGATCCAGGGCACATATCCCTCATAGCACCTGTCCAAAACGATGGTAATTTAGTAGCCTTTTAAGGCATCGGTCCAACGGAGGTGACCTACTACTCAGGAAACATGAAGAATAGTGTAAGGAACTCGATGTACACAAGTCCAAGAATTCACAATAAATTATTTAATTCCTTGGATGTATTATTAAAAAAATTGGAGAACAAGTGCGTTAGGGCTCTTTCTGCACAGTTTTAGCTGACGAAATCACAGATATATCCCAAGTGGAATAGTTTTCATTGTACCTCAGATACATTAAAAAAATCCAAGTCATTCACTATAACAGAGGACTTTCTTTCCTTTGTGCCTGTTCACGACATCACTGGTCAAGGCTTTGAGAGAGTGTTATAGGGAATATTCATGGAGCTCGGCTCGATTTAGCCAATTTGAGAAATCAAGGCCTTATGAAGCCTTGTCCGTGAGGGAAATTCAGGGGTGTCGAACTATTTTCGAGAAATCCTTTCCCAAAGTAATTAACACTGCGTAAGTCATTGCTAAAATTTGTGCATCTCTGATACATTTAGAGTTCAGGCCGTAAGAAATGCGATGGGTGTAATATCAGAGACATTCACAATTTTCAAGCCAATTTTCGTTTCAGAGAAAAAAAATTATAGAATTGAAAAAAATTTGCGAGAATACGAAAATGAAAATGCCCTTTGAAACAAGATGGTGCGGTAGACTATTAAGCTGTGCATCTTTTTAAAGAAATATTTACACCAATAGTAGCAGTTCTGGAGCATTTTGGTCAATTGCCAGGTGAACATTCAAAAAGAGCATTACAAATTTTAAATAACATAGGAACGCCATCATTCATACCAGCTTTATTTGTTTGTATCTTCAAAAAATTGTTGGGATTTACCTACAATCTTTCAAAATACTATCAAACTAAAAGCATTGGTCTATGTAATGCAATTGAATCTCACAAGTCTCCCATTACCGTTTAGCCACAGAGCACTCAAAGTCTTATGGAAACGATCCTTCCAACCTCACGCCTTAATAATCATCATCGTACTTGATTTTATCAATTTATTTATTATATTATATTATTATTATTATTTATTATATTATTATTATTATTATTATTATATATTATTATATTATTATTATATTGATTATTATTATTCATCTTATTTATTATTATTATTATATTATTATTTATTATTATTATTAGTATTATTGTTATTATTATTATTAATTATTATTATTAGTGTTATTTATTATTATTTTTCTTTATTATTATAATTATTTAATTTTATTTTATTACATTATTATTTGTTTAAAATTATTTTTATTATTATTATTGTTAATTATTATTAATTATTATTATCTATTATTATTATTTAATCCTTCTTTGTATCGTAGTACAAAGTGAATCCAACCAAGTTTCAAACTATCGTCCCCTGATTCATCCTTGAAGAAGAACATATCCCACGAAACAAATCCTAAGAAAGAGAAAACCACTCAGTACCACACAGTACCCACTCAGTGTGGCAACCACGAAAGTGTAGATGGTCTCCCACTGTATCAGATAGAAAGTGGGATGCTTCTATCTATTACAAATCGCTTCTATATATAATATATATATACTTAATATATATAGTATAATATATAGTATAATATATATATATATATATATATATATATATATTATATATAATATATATATATATATATATATATATTATAAACTAGCATGTGTGTGTGGTGTGTGTGTGTGTGTTGTGTGTGTGTATGTGTGCGTGTGTTTGTGTGGAGTGTTGGCAAGTGTTTGTGGTGTGTTGGTGTGTAATGTGTGTTGGTGCATGAATAGAGATAGAGTATATGGTAAATCAGCTACTGAAATTATTGCACATATTTCTCTATTATCTAATTTCATTTTTTTTTTATTTAAAGGGCCAGCAACAGAATTCTGGAAATTTTTGTTTAGAACACTTATTAAATAAATTATTTTAATTTTAATTTAATTTAAACTAATTAACTGAAACCTATTTATAAATTGTTAATTAATTTCTTTTAATAAAGTTTTAATTTTTATTGTTTACAAAATAAATCACACATTTCAATTTTCATTATATTATTAATTAATATAATGAATTTTTTATTTATTAGAATAATTTCATTAATTAACATAAGTTTCATTATATTATTCATTAATTAATATAAAGAAAATTATTAGACCTCCGATAATCAGTAGAACTCTAAAACTATTTTATGATCAAAATATTTTTTATTATTTGAATTATTATTATTATTTTTTTATTATTTTGAATTATATTATTATTAATCATTATTTATTAGTCATTATTATTATATTTATTATTGATTTCATTTTATTATTAGTAATTATAATTATTATTATTATTATTATTATTATTATTATTATTATTATTATTATTATTATTATTATTATTATTATTATTATTATTATTATTATTATTATTATTAATATTAGTATATATTTATTTTAAATGATTTAATATTATTAGTATTAAATATTATTTATTTATTTATTTAATATTTCATTTTTAATGATTCTACTCGATATAGTAATAGATAACATATAGAAACAAAATGGATAAAAGGCAAGAAATCAAAATATGCAAGCAGGAAGTTGAGATCATTAATAAACAGAAACCTAAAAACAGAAATACAAGAAACAGAAAGACAAGCAATAGAAAGGTAGGAACAGAAAATAATAAAATAAAATCAAAGACAAGAGGCAGATAGAAAAATATATAAATAAAACGAAAGAAGGTAAGAATAGAACTGGGAAAATAGAATACTAGAGCACGAAAGGTAAAGAAACAGAAAGCAAAAAGCAGGAAACGAGAGACAATAAATAAGTCAATGAGAAAGGAAGGCAAGAAGCGAAAGAAGGAAACAGAACACAAACTGAGTACGCAAAAGAAACAGGAAAAATTACAAGTAACAGAAAGACGAAAAAAGCAGAATAAAAGCTCAATAAAGAATAAACCAAAGACAAGAAACAGAAAAACAATAATTTGTTAAAGAGTAAAATAAGAACGGAAAGAATGCAGAAACATGAAAGTGAGGGAAAACTATGGTTTTTCTCCGCACAGTGTACTAAGAGCTAAAATCAGTACGCCTCATCGCACCGCACCGCAACGCACCAAAATATGCGGACAACCCACAGTACCGGGTTCCGGCCAATCTGGAAAAAACTGAAAATGATTCTAATAAATATAGCAAAATTGATACAGGCGATGGAGAACAAAATGAAAGAAAATAAAATAAAATGAAGAAAGAGATTAATTGAGTCAGAAAGAAATTAAAGATTCAAACTGATTCAAGCAAGGAAGACCTTTAGGAAAAAGAAACAGAACTTGGAAATAAATATATGACAGAAATAAAGGTAAACGAGAAAACAGGGGCTAAATAAAGACGAGAGGAGAGAGAGAGAGAGAGAGGAGAGAGAGAGAGAGAGAGAGATGAGAGAGAGAGAGAGAGAGAAGAGAGAGAGAGAAGAGAGAAGAGAGAGCAGAAGAAAAATAGTCAAAAAGCAACAGTAAGAAAAAAACGAATTAATGACAAAAAGAAATAGGACGGGCAGAAATAAATGACAGGAAGAAATAAGTGAAGGGCAAAAATAAATGAAGAAATAAATAAAGAGGAATATTATAACTGTCGTTCCGCCCAAGTCAATGAATTCCAAAATAGGTAAGCAAGTGTTTCCACAAGCCATTTTTTTTAAAAAGTAATTTCCATTTTAAACGCGCGAAAAAAAAATATTCGCTGAGACACTTGTAAATAATTAAGATCTTTTAATCATCCCTTTTAATAATTAAGCAGGCTTTAAAAAGCATTATTTACTTTTCTACTGCAGGTGGAAAGAAGGAAATTGCAGCCTTGTTCTTCTAATCCTTTTGATTGTTTATGTAAAATTAAGATGTATGCCTGTTGTTATGGCAATCAAAAAACTACAGATAGGCTCTTATGGTATGGCATTAATTTCACTTTGTTTTTGGCACTAAAGATATTTTGATAAGACTCCTTATGGTATGGCTTTTTTGTATGCACTAAAATATAGATTTACTCGTATACAGTTGGGTACCAATACAGGCGACGAGGATTAATGAAAAAACTATACCGCATTGTTACTTGTTTGTTTTTTTGATTGGGCTATACTGTGCCACTGCGGATAATTACACTGGACGATCAAAAAATTTAACTTTTGTTGTTTAAATAGAGTAAAATGTGTGTTTCTTATGGAGTTTTGTGCGCTGATTTCGAATTTGCATACCATTTTGCTGTAACGGGCAGGGTATTTTTGTAATACAAAATTAATAAATTTAATATTAATATAAAATAATAAGCTTTAGTTAATTTACTCACTTATATACTTTTGCCATTTAAAATGTAGATTTTGAAGATTGTCTACTGTAGTTTGCTTGAGGAAAATCATTTTAATCCCCAACCATAGTCTGCAGAGCTATTTGATTCAATTTCCCTGATAAGTTCTGGAAAGTGCCGCAAATCCGCTTTTAGCGCACCGTGGCCCCTTGAGGATTATATCTGCCTAGATGGCACAGTGCCGGTCGGCCAGCTTCCCAAGTGTGCATGAGGGAAATGTATTTTAGGGACATGTTACATCCCATGCTTTATAATTTCGAAGGAGTTTGGAAACTAGTTCTTCATAGTTGTCGGCCCTAATAGTGCACTAGAAACCAGTTACGACGCTTTTAAAGGCTTCCCATGAAGGGTTTTCATATTATTCAAAGCTTCATCAAAAGTGATGGCCCTTTAATAGCTCCCCTTATTGTGGCCTACAATACTACCCTCTTTAATTTGCTCACTGATCCTAGGGATTTCCTTATTAGCGTATAGGAACCCTGACCGCACTTTTATCCATCCGCTTTTTACAATAAAAATTTTTCATTAACTGCCAGTTTTTGATGTGCAAAGGAGAAGATATATTCGAGTTCAGGTTCACAACTTGGTTGAAATAATTCATTTTTATTCCAGTATTAGATTTCTTTAAGGCCTTTGCTTCTTACAAAAGATTTTTGCGTCTCTGGCTATCCTTGCGGCTTTGTGCGTCGGCGATTGTCTGACTGAGCGAACAAAAATTAAGGTGATGATATGACCTGATGTGGCGACACAATATGACGTCAGATGATCTACATTGGCATAGCTATCATGCTGTTGATCGTTTTATATATAAGGCGCAGTATGAATTTGATGTCGACAATAGAGTAGTGTGTGTCTTCGTGGGGCTATCTGTATTGGTGCCGAGGAGGATGATAGAGTATCATATGAATATTCTTGTCATGTGCTTTTGAGTCGCGATGGGATAAAGCATGATGCTTTGCTGTTACATGGAATGAGGTTAGCGCTACGGACAGTACGGTGGGTCAATAGGAGGTCGAGGGGTGTTCACTTTGCCAATTAAATCATGAATAAAAACAACTGCTTTTGAAACTGAAGTTTGGAAGAATCTTAAACTAATCTCCATGCTCCTACTAGGGATCATGACAGTTTCTCCTAATTCTCTCATAATGAATCGAACCTCAGTAACATATACACTAAATTGGCGCTCTACGCGGAGAAAAAGCGTCGAAATTCTTCTTCGCGTCGCCGAAGGAAATTGTTGTTCCCTTCTCAAGGAGATTCCAACCTTTTAATCTAGATCCAATAGTTCCGCCTGTTTCTTTGACAATGATAGATCGCAAACTAGATCATTGAGTTCATGCTGATTAATTCTATGAGGTTCTGTTGACAATTCCATCATAATCAAGGTCTTCAAAGTCCTCATTTTCTGGACGTAATTGTAAATCTTCTTCGTCGGAGTTTTCTGACACATATTCAGGTGGTGCAGGGATAGAAAAGCTCTTCTCTGTGAGGATAGGCCTAATAGCCGAAGCGTAGGTTGGATAATTTAATGGTCTTCTTGGGGTCTTGATTGTTTATTCCAAACCCAATTTTTGTAATGCAAAAATAACAGTCCATTTTGCGTGTTTTCTTGGTTCCCTCCATATACCATGCTGGAATTGCAAATGGCATAGTGTCTTGGACGTGTCCGTAAGTCCAACCACTAAGTAATGTTAGCAGTCAAGACGCAAACAGCAAATATATGGTGCCCAAAGGATTTATTCTTGAATCGACACTAAACTTAATTCAAAATAAAGTTTATATGCTTTTTATTAAGGAGTAATATTCGCTCATTTGGGACTTCAACGTTACCTCACCACAAATGTAACAAAATTTGTTTGGATCATTTTTACAATTTCATGGCATTTTAATTAAGGTATCTAATCTGTAAGGGAAATTAACACTGACGTATATATATTATATCATACTATATATATATATATATATAATATATAATATATATATATAATATTATATATATATTATATAGTAATATATATTATAATATTTTTTACAATGATACACCTACTCACGGGGCAATGCCCTTTTTCAAAAGGAGGGGGGCAAAAAATAAAACAAACAAATTAAATAAATCAAATAAAAAATTACATAAAGTAAAAATAAAAATTAACATAAATGGAAAGTAAACCCCCCCTGTCCCTTGCCTAACGCGCAATTCCCTCAGGTGGGCCCAGACGCGGGACTTAAATAGAGGAGGATTTAAATATTGCGGGAAAATAAAAGAAGGCAAGGAGTTCCACAAAACAGATGTGGCTGGAAATAAGGAGACCACAACGAGTGGTCCTTGAGTCTCCAATATTCAACCAATTTTCATGAGGAACAAGCACCTCTTGCGTTACGTAGGGGCGACGCAGTGGGGAAATGCGAAGGTCATTCCCGGCGAGCAACCTGCCGTTGTAATACCTATAGAAAAGAGATAGGGCACCTACTCACGCACGCGAGACAATGAGGGTCATAGGGAGTCAGAGAGTATGGAGCAGTTATAAGCCTAGCCTAGCTTCAAGCTCTATCAAAAGGAGGTGAACCGGATCCACCAAATGTGGGAACCAGTAATTTCCATACAGGGGCGAATAAGACCCTTAAATAACTGGAGTATCTGAGCAGAAGAGAAAAATTCACGCATCTGAACAGAATTCCCAGCTTTTTGAGGTCATTTTAGCACCGATGTGATCGGAGTCTCCAGATAATTCACTTAATATATTATATAGTATATATATATTATAATATATATACTATATATATATACTATATATATAATTATATATTATATTATATATATATAATATATACTAATATATATATTATATATACTATAATATATATATATATATATAATGATATATATAATATTATATAGTAATATATATATATATATATATAGTATATATAATAGTATATAAATATATATAATATATATATATATATATATATATATATATATATATATATTATATATCTATATAATATTATATTATTATGTATATATACATATATATATAGGTCGTATATTATTATATATATCTATATAATAATATATATATATTATATATATATATATATATATTATATATATATATATATATATATATATATATATATACAGTATTCAACCTCACATGAATATCACACACTTCACATTCAACCTCCAGATACAAACTGAAGGAAAATGACTCATGAAAAACGTTGGACCGAGGTTTATTTTTATCGAGTTCGCTAAACATGTTTTATCATGTTTGGCGTTTATTTTATCTATTTTTGGTTCCTACTTATTATATGCTTTATATTGCTTGGCATCACCTTTTTTTTTCATAAAATCGCAGAGCATAGAGTTGAACAAACAGACATTTTCTATAGCTGGGATGAATTATATTGTTAGTTTATGAAATATGTAAAATTACAACAAAAAAAAAATATTAAGCCCGTTGTGCAAATTTGGAGATTATATTCGTTTTCAGCGTACCGAAATACATAAGAAACAGTTCATGATATCCATTAACAACATTGCTGTCGTCCAGTGTAACTTAATATATCTAATATACTTATTTATATTACCTGATTGGAGTATTAGGATTAAACCTAGTATAGCTATATTCTTCTTACCATTAACTTTTTATTGCAATCTTTAAATTTATGGTTACCTCATACAGATTCACCTGATGTCAATGGTTTTGATTATGGTGGTCAACACGGTACGTTGGTTAGGGGTTAGGGTTAGTAATTAAAGTGATCAATGTCATAGTTTGTTAATCAGTTTTATAATAGGAATTTGAGATTTTAACATGCAAATATAATATATATATATATATATATATTATATATATATATATATTATATATATATATA
>JABUQX010099863.1:20000-22429 GCA_015478945.1 Trachelipus rathkii
ATATATATATATAATATAATATATAAAGTATATATTATTATATATTATTAATATATATTATATATATATATAGTATATATCATATACTATATATATATATACTATATATATAGTATATATAGTATATATATATTATATATATATATATTATATAGTATTATATATATTTACAGTGTCACCGGAACCACTTCACGGAAGACCTATTCAGGGGGTTAAGTACAACAAAGTTACCACCACTAGCGTAAACTTACGCGATGACACAGACTAGGCTTTAAAGTGAGGAGAGATTAAATGCAGGGAACACAAAAGATGGAAGAGAATTCCACAGAACAGAAGTGATGGGAAAGTAAGCACGCCAGCGAACTACCTGGAGTTACCAATGTCAACACAATACGCGTGCGCAGATACAGCACCTCTTGTGATACGAGGGCGGCGTCAAAAAGGTGGTGGTACGCGAGTGGAAAGTTCCTCGAGCACTTTGCCGCTCCGGTACCTATAGAATAGAGATAAAGCAACCAACATCGCGACGCAAAAGATAGAGGTCGGGTGAGCTGGAAAGTACAGAGAACAGTTTATAAGCTTTTGGCCTTTGACTCGACCCTGTCGAAAAGCTGGGTGAAACCAGACCCTCCCAAGATATGAGAGCAGTAATCCATACAGAGGCGGATAAGACCCTTGTATAGCTGAGTAACATCGGAAAAGGAAAAAATCTCGCAGTGCCTAAAACAGTAACTCCACAGTTTCTGTCTGAGGCCCCTAGCAACCATGTGATGTGAGGTACCCAGATCATTTTTTTGTTTAGTGTTCAAGAAGGCCAAGGATGTTTTAATATTGTCAACAGGAGAGACGAGAGAACCGTCGAAAGAGATAGGAAAGTTAGAAGGTGTCTTAGAGATGAATTTGTAAAGAAAGTAGAGTTTTTAAAGTATTTTAAATTTCAGAAGGTTGAGACGCCCCACCCCGAAAATCCTATCCAGATCTGCAAGAATAGAATTCTGAAAGATTAAGACGAGAGGCAATTCTAGAAGTAAAAGAGGGAGCAGAATTGAAGATAAGTTTGAAGAATGAAGGGGTCGAGTCATCGGCATATGAGTGGATAAAGTTAAATGTGCAGGTGAGAAGATCATTTCTGAAAAGTAGGCAAAGTAGAATAAGACAGGAACCTGAGGAACACCCCACTATTGTGACAGAAAGAAGAAAAGAAGTTCTGTCCTTATCAGCACAGCCGATTAATCATTGAAAGAAAGCTTAGACATATGTAAGCAAAGAGAAGAGGAACACCAACAGGGATGGGAGCTTGAGAGCAGTGGGCCATGCCAAACCGCGCGGTCAACATTGCTTGGATATGTCAAGCACCACCAGCGCAAGTCTCCCCTAGTTCCTAAGTAGCGAAAAGGCATTAAAGTCGCAAAATTATAATCGCCAGTTTAAGACCTCGAACGCCGCAAAGCCCGTACTGGCGATTCGGAAGAAGGGGAAGATTCCCAGATGAATTCTTAAGAAGTGAGAGTTGAAAGGGTTTCAAAGATCTTGAATACAGGTGAGATATATAATATATATATTATAATATATATAATAATATATAGTATAATTATATATATATAATATATAGTATATATATATATATATATATAGATAATATAGTATATGTATGTATGTATATATATAAATATAATATATATATATATATATAACGTATTATATACTAATATAGTATACTATATATATATCATAGGGTTAGGTTAGCGAGGTAGATATGTATAGTGATGTGCGTTGGGGTGGCGCAGATGTTATGATAGTATATATATTATTAGATATAAATATATATCATAATAGTATAATTAATATATATATATATATATAGTACGTATATTATATATAATATATATAATATATTAATATATATATATATATATTTTATAAGTAATATATAATATATATATTATATAAATCAATAATATACATATATATAATATAATGTTGTTTCTTTGTAATGCCTTAAAGTTATAAATAAATATATATATATATATATATAATATAATATATATAAATAGATATTATATATTATAATATATATATATAACTAATATATTATAGTATATATTATATATATATATATATATATATATTATATATGTATATATATCTATATACTTATACATAGGGTCAGGCCTCGCCGAAGAGCAACATGGATATGCAAAAAAACTATAAGCAGCATAAGGAAATAAATAAAATTTTTATTAATCAGGAGACATTCTTTCATGAAATTAAAAAAAAATAAAAAATAACGCTTTTGAAAATTTAAATTGTTTAAAATTTGAAAATCGTATGATAATGATCATTTTTTTGAGAAGAACGAAGGAGCTCTATCCCGAGGAGAGTAAAGCTGCCAATGTTCGATTTTTTGTACCTAAAGAGATCATCACAAG
>JABUQX010099864.1:0-10887 GCA_015478945.1 Trachelipus rathkii
AAAACGGCACCATTCTTCTAGAAAGTAGTAGATACGGTATGAATTAAAAATAGTTATGAATCGCCCTCACTCATTCATTTTGGGGTCTAATAAGTACTTCGACAAGACACAAAATGAGGAAATGAATTAGAAACTGACTGACCAAAAACAGAGAAGAGACGAGAGTAGAGTATTGGGAGCACGATTGATGACGAGAGAGATTACGAACTGGTAGCAGAGACGAGGAGGTAAGATGACAGAGAAGACGAGAGAGAAAGTAGATAGACGATGAGAGTGAAGACAAGAAAAGAGGGAGGAAAGCGAGCGTGGGTGCAATTTTTTGGAAAAATGATAGCTAGTTCAAGATAACGATAGCAAGCAGATGATGAAAATAAAACACAAAAAAATAGCACTCAAAAATGGAGAGAGAGAGAAGCAGAGAGATGAGAGAAAACAGTGAGAGAGAGAAGAGAGGAGAGAGAGAGGAGAGAGAGAGAGAGAGAAGAGAGAGAGAGGAGGACGAGAAGAGAAGACGAATGTTGGGATGTAAATCACACACTTTTATTAGGACAGAAAATTAATTAATTAATAAGTAAAGAAAGAGTTATGAAATGATTTAGACTGCTTTTATCGACAGAAAAATAAAAAATAGATCAAATCGGATAAAGCGCTCTTTAGGTTGAGCTCCGATTAACTTTTAAGCTTTCACGCCTTTCAACCGTGAACATTCAAATGAAAAATTGATTTACAAATAAATAGATAATATTCTTCTAAATGTTACATTTTTTAAATTTCTTCCACTCCTCACTTAGGAAGAGACCTGATCAGATCTGTGTTTATGGGAGGTCAATCAGATAATAAATATGATATAAGGTCAATTTTCCCAAAGTCTCTCTCTCTCTCTCCTCGTCTCTCTCGTCGGTCGGCTCACGCATCTCTCGTCCTCCAAAAATCATTTGGACAGATCCCAGGCACCAGCCATAATATGAGACGGTAGCATGAGCGCGGCTAAATACTTTAATGTATATAAATTTAAGTTTGAAAAGGTCCAACAGTATGTACGGTCTCGTTACCATAACCTATTGGTCCCATCTGAGGGTTTGAATATTTGGGAAGAATAGTGACGGACCCTTTTAGTTACAATCTGAATGATGTCTTTGGACCAGGTCATGAGTTGGGGGGCTCTCAAGATTTGACTTGTTTTTGAGCCTAAAACTCTGAATGGTTGGAGCAGAGGATTCCGAAAGATGGACTGGTATAATATCTCTCACGATCTCTATGATCACTATAATATTTGGGGTATATATGATTGCACGGTAATAAGTGAAACCGAAGAATGATTATGAGTATATATATATAATATATATATATATATATATAATATTATATAGTATATATATAGATGATCTACGATTTAGATTATTATCTGTGTAAGGTAAAAGTTATTAATTGGTGTGTAATATATATCATAATTATATATATATAAATGTTCCTTATTTTACATATTATGCTCACAACATATAGACTTTTAAATTACCATTATAAAACATATATAATACTGAGTAAAATAAGGTATGGTTGTTGTAATATATAGTGAAGAATATAGTATTAGTATTGATATTATTTTGATATTAATGTATATCTATATAATATATATATAGAATAGTAAAAATAGATATATCTATATATATATAATGATTATGATAATATATATATTGTGATTTTAGGATATATAAGTTTAATAATGGCAAATGATTTTGGTTAGCTTCAAGAACATATGCTGAGGAGATATTAACTCCATATATACCTAACCTAACCTGAGGACGCTACCAATAGAACTCCTCATACCTAACCTACAACCTAAATTAATTTTCATTAGTTTAGTTTCAGTTTGTGATTTCATGTAAAGTATATACGATAAGGTAGTGATTATAGTTTTTAACTCGTTCTGCGCCCATTGGATGTTAGGTGGGTAGTACTATAAGAGATAACAACCCACATAGTTAACAAGAGTCCAAGTTTTAAATAACAATTACTATATAATAATTATAATGTTAACAGTAGTATTTTGGGTATATACGAGAATTTAGGAGTTGATACGTATAGTTAAGGGAACAAGGTTATAATATAAGGAAAAGTATGAGAGAAACATTTGCAAATAAGTTGGTTGAATGAGATGATGTGGCTGAACAAATCTGGATGCGTGCGTGCCTGCTGATATAGGAGGTAAGTGATAAGCTATATGCTGAATATATTATATAGGTAAGGTATAAGAATTATCAAATTAGTGAGTAATATGGGTATATAGGATATATGTATACTATTTCTGACGTATATTAATGATAGCTGAAATGACGTTAATAAAATAGTTAAAAAAGTTATACAAAAAGTTTGCTAATATATTATATATAAATAGTTAAAATATAAATTAATGATGAGGTATATCGTACGAAAGAAATAGGTGTTTGTAGATGGATAATTATATAAGTCAGAGGTGAAAAGATATAATAGGAAAGGTTCTACATACTTTCTCAAAGTACAAGTAATATATATATAATATTGTCATATAGAAAAAATAAAAAAAACAAGATTGTATTAGGTAAGATGGTTTTTAAAAACTTGATGGTTTTAAAACCATTGGTTTAAACCATGGTTTAAAACCTACATAAAAAAACCTAAAGTAGTAATAGAGAGAGCCAAAGATTGATTAAAAAAACATGCATAAATCTTTATAAAGATGAGGGTATTAATGGTATTCGCTATTGTAACTATTATTGACACTAATGGTTTTCTCATTTCAATCGAAGAGTAAAGTCGGAAGCGGAAAGGCCAATACAAAGAGGGATATCTGTGGGCACTAGATTTTATATTATTGTGAGAATGATTATATATATAATATATATATATAATATATATATATATACTTAGAGTTTCATATATAATATAAATGGGCATAAAGTAAGGAATATGGAGGGATAATATTTATTATAATGAGAAATATTATTTATAATAGTAACTTTATCATAGGTTTACAGCTCCATAATTACGATATAATTATATATAGCTGTAAATATGTAAATTATAATAGTATATATAATACTAACTATATTACATAAATTATATATATATAATATATTAGTAAATATAGTATATATATATGAAATATGTGAAATAATTTGTTTTTTTGGCTGATGTGTGTGTAAAAAGAATTGATAGAATAAATGATTTTTTTTTATATGAAGTGATATATATATATATAAATAATGAGTGAAGAGGGGGATAAGGAATAAGTAGTAAATAACTATATAATATTTCTAGATATATGTATATAGATATATATATATAACATTATATATATCGTATTTCTATATTTATACTAACTAAACTTATAAAATTACCATGTTTAAACAGTGATTTTTTGAGTTTTTCGATCGGAAGCTCATTAGACGACAATTTATTTTCTACCGCTCATGCAGTAGACGCATGCCAGCTTATTTCAAATAGAGAAGTTTAGTGAATATAAACTCCTTGTGGAGTGTGTGGCCACAATGCTAGAAGGCAATGACTAGGCAATGACTGTTAACTAAGTGATGATGTTTTATATTTTGGAAAAATATAAAATATGGAGCTAGAACGGCTTAATCCACCAACTCAACAGACAAGATTTATAGCAAAAGTAAAAGGAGATGTATCATCAGACAGTAACAGAAGCTCAATTATTGGATATAATATTTTTAAGCGCCACAGATATCAGAGCACAGTACTTCCAGAGGATGAGTGATGATCTATGGCCTGAAATAAAATTTTATGATTTTATTAAATTAAGGTGGGCAAAATTCTCCTCGCTATTTCCTCTATAGAAAGGACCACTATGTTGTATGAGTCTCACTCGTGTCATCAGGTATCCCTTCAAGTCTTTGTACAGATCTCTCAAAGAAAAAGTATGATGATATAAGGAAGTGATTTCTATTTATACTAAAAGAGTGAATAAGCATATTACGTACTCAAGCAACTTCATCAACTGCTATAAGTGTTAAGACAAGGGGTATTATGTGCGACAACTTTTCGAGACTCATTGTGCAACAGCATACAGTTTTTAGAAATAGGTTGAGAACAGCTTAAAGCTGGAAATTAGTTTTTGGTATTGCTTAATTTTCTTGAAAAAAAGTCCAAATGAGAATTTCAGTTGCGAGTACTTTGGTAGGAGGTAATGAATGAAAGTCTTCTCCAGTGCGCGCTTTATACTCTCTACGTGGCACTTCTCATCTCGAATATTTCTTCTCCTCTCTGCTCCATCCTCTCTTCTCTCTTCTGCTATCTCCTCTCTCACCCTCTCGGGGTCGAATTCTCTCATTAGAATCAATCTCTCTCTGCTAATCGAAAGTAGCTGGGTATCCATCGCAATCTCGGCTCGTTCAATCATAAGTATATATATATATTATTATAGTATATATATATATATAGTATATATATATATATTTATATAATTACTACTACTACTATAAGTATATACGCACTGAGTATATCTATATATATATATTATTAAAGTAAAGTTCCGTAGTATTAGTTAAAAGATTCAACATAATAACAGGCAGTAATAATAAGAACTTCATCGCTACTGTATATCCAATTTTTATAAGTGGGGTCTCAATTTGAAATATACATTTTCTTTATGGCTATATTTTTTTTTATCGTGGTTTGATTGATTTTGTGCGGGTGAAGAAGATAGACTGGAAATAAAGTTTATACTTATTTACGTCGGGAATTTGATTAAAGTAATTTTTATTATTCAAATTAATAAGAAGATTAGGTGGTGATATATTAGATGATATCTTATATAGAACGGCACAAACTTACCCTTATGACGAGACCGACGTCGCTTAACTTCATTTTTCGTGAATATACTGATATTACAGATGAGTTTATGTAACTCAGAAAAATAATAACTTCATTTTACATATATTTAACAATGGTATGACTTCCTGATCTCTACATAGCATCGGAAGAGTCTTCAATTATAATTTCAAGAAAATTTTGAATGAGTAAAGGAGAAATCTCAGAAGGTAACCAAGACAAATTTGGATGTATATTAAGAGGGAATTTTAAAATATTGTCTAAGCATATGTGTATACACAGGTGTGCAGTAGTCGATGTCTAAAAAGATCAGCAAGTTTACTCTAGCAGACTTTCTTTTGTCTCCTAGATGGTACCATTATAAAATCTATCTACAAACCATATATAAAGTATCCTCTACAAATTAAGAACCTAAATTCGAGCATTTTGAAACCATACATTTAAATAAGTGAAGCTAAATCCAAAGCATTGACACGTAAAATATCAAAAAAAAAAGAAAAACTAGTTATCTTAGTTAGCAAAATATTATTGTAGTAAAAAAATTAACAATGGTTTTTGGATTTTTATGTTATTAAAAAAAAACCATGTTTTTAACTTTTCAGATCACGCTAGACTAGATAAATAATATAATATAAAATCAGCTGCTACGATCTCCTTATATTATAGTGGAATAATATATTAGTATAATAATATTATAATAATATATGAACTATATTTACATATATTATATATAACTATATAATATTATATGAGCATAATACTTATTCCATTTAGTATAGATCTACTACTATAACTACGTACTATATATATATTATACGTATATAATATTAGTATTATATTATATTTAAAGTATTGTAGAGGTATATTTTATTTATTTTATTTATTTATTGTATTTAGTAGTAAATAGACAAAATTTTTTTGGAGAAGAGAGAGAAAGAGAGAGACGCAATAGAGAAGAGAAGAGCAGAGAAGAGAGATAGAGAGAGGAGAGAAGAGAGAGACTTTGTGACAATTGACCTTTGATATTTCTCGTGTTTTCAATCGAGATATATCATTGAGAGGATGATGGGGAATAAACCAATTTAGCCGGCCGTGTTTCAAATATAGGAATGGGTTTTTTATAGGAAATATATTCTGACACAGGAGGAATAAAATCTACCGATGCTCTTGATAAGTTGTCACCCTTATAAACCCTCATCTTAATAAATGAAATTCGACTCAATTAGTATGTGTTCACTCTTAGGAATTTAAAACACTCAGCATCGTGGTCGAGAAGTGTTGACATAATAAATATGTGACCAAAGCTATAGTTATATATTGGCTGGGTCTCAACATTTTTAATTAATGAGTACGATAATTTTACGATTATGATATATTGGGGCGAAATCTATCTCGATTGCTATGAGTGATGTTTTCTGTGTGGGTTTTTCAGCTTATCAGCACTATAAAGGAAGTTAGCATAAGTTTTGGCGTGATGAATTCGAAGAATCGCCGAACTCATGCTCGTGCATCCTTGCAGTGTGACGGGTGTTAGCTAAAAACTTTCCAATAGAAAGATTCCCGAGAGTGGGTTCCACACACAATGCACATATCTTTTTTATCAATAGTTAATTTTATATATGAATTAATTTATATTATTCGAATTTTCTTTTTATGTCTCTCTCTCTCTCTCACGCGCGCGCTCGCACGCACAGTACAGAGGAGACAGACGGGGGGACGAGGAATGCCAGTCGTCGTCCGACATGAGGCGAGAGATCCTGACTCTTTCCTTCTTTGGGAAGATTTGCAATCTGGGGTATTCGTTTCGTTAAAAAAAAAAAAACTTTATTGGCTTTAACTTCACGTTAACTAGAACAATTTGTGTATGCTTTTGAAATAATGAAAAAAATTCGATACGATAATTAATAATGATGTTTATACAAGTGAAGCTCGCAGCTTAAGTGAATATTCAATGTTAATCAATATTCACAAGTGACTTTAAGTTATATACGAGAACTTAAAGATGCTTAATCTCGCTGCCTCCTAAATAATATGACATCTTAAATGTACGTAGTTTGACAAAAAATATAAACAATGAACACACCTGAATTGTTGAAAGTGGTTGAGTATGATAATTTAACTAAAAGCATTCAACATTGTTAACATGGGAAATAAAAAGCTACATTTCTCTTAGTAAAACTTGTCCAATATTTCATGTAATGAATGTGATAGGTTAACACTTTGATATGTGCACATATAAGGCTTTAGCTTTTGAAATATAACTTGATTAATTTAAATTCGTTAACTTTATTACAAGTTAACGAAGTTAACCAAAATCAATTAAAAAAGTTTTAAGCAAAAAAATTAAACCCCTCCTTATAGAATATGGTTTATTCAGGTTGGAGAAAACCATGTTTTTAACAAAACAAATGGTTTAAATAAAAGTAAAAACCATAGTTTTTTTTGTTTATTTGTTTGTTTTTCTACTTGGTACAGTAGCTTTGAGGTACTTTTTGAAATAAATCAAGCTGATTTCATTCAAGAAAAGATTTTGTCAAAATGGCGTTTAAAACCAGTAACAGAGGCTGTCACCAGTTACTTGTTATTTAAACTATTCGGTAACGTGAATTTTATAACCAATTGAATAATACCTTAATGCTTAAAACAAATTCTTGATCACTCAACTTGTTAAGAAGCACCAAAGGGAATTTCGACATGACAAGTTCGGAGAAGAATTTATGCATCAGGGCTGCAGGGAGGGCTCACTTTGAACCTTTTATTTATTTTCTCTAACAATGAAGAAACATTCCTCAGGGTTCAAAAATTTCTGTATAAAAGATTTCTTAATAATAATAGATAATATAATAATTTTTTTTTTTTGTTTTTTTTTTTTGAGTGGATGTACAGATTCTTCCACAGCACACAAGAATTGCGGCTAGACCGTGTTAGCACACAAAAATCAACACGACAAGGGGAAATCTCGTAACGAAACGGACAAGAAAGCACCAAGGCTGAGAAGTGGTATAGATCTTATACAAGCTATGTTCAGTTCCAAAAGAGAAGGGAAAAAACACGATCACTACGAAATGAGATGAGTCGGATAAGATGTGCTGAAGTGGTAAAGTTGAAGAGTTATAGTTAGCACGTCAGGAAAGAACTTGCTTCGATAAGAGTGGTCGAGAGATGGTCAATCTGCATTCCACAAGAGGGGTTCTCGAACAACATTGATAGAAGGACAACTGGAGAAGACAAAATAGGCATGGATCGGGGGAAACCCCACCGCGACAATAAGAATCCATTGTGTTGAGATTTGTTATTAGACCAAGAATGCGATCGATCCTAGGACCCCCTCCAGGAGGCGCTCTTCCTACAAGGATGTGAAGACTCACCGGCCAAGGACGGATTGAACATTCCGAGCTATGAGCCACGAGCATCCTCCCCACATCATGACTGCCAGCCAATAGGGAAGGCAACCGACGCAACATGGAGAAAATCTGTAGCAGAGGAATGGCCCAGACGCACAGCATGAGGAAGGTAACGTTGGCACATATCGGACACCCCTGTCTAGCCGCCCGACCGTTTGGCCTCCCCATGGCCCGTCGTTTGCCAGGAACACCCGGACATGAGAGAGAGGAAACCCAAACCAGAACTTAATATAGTATGTAGGCACTACAGCTTTAAAATGGATATATTCAAAGCAGAGGGCTGAGTTTTGTATATGGCACAGACCAATACGGCGGTTTACGAGGGAATCGGTTCACATAGCAGAACGACTGGAGGAGCGTCCGAGAATCCGAAAAATCGTATTATAATTAACTCCACCACGGCGAAATGGTACTGATCCTGTTCCACTCTCCGCCAAGAGACATTGCTATTGATATACAGCTCGATGAAGAACATGGTACAAATAGGGCGAAGGGTATATGAGGGATACAGTGGATAGTCCGGAAAAACAAGCTGAAGGGCTGCACCCCTTCCTCCTTTGGTGTGAGATTCCCGGTGTAAACCGCTTCATATAGAGTCGCTATAGTCCTCCGCGTGGAGATACAAAAGGAATCACCTCAAACAGCACCAGGGTGTGCGCTCCCGGACTTATTTAAAGCACTGAGATCCCACTCAGGAGAGACAGAGGGGCGGATGAGACCCACTGAGGGAACGTGTTTAGCGTAAAAATTACAAAATTGCATTTGTGTTCGTGAGGAAGGCCGAGGAAAGCGAAGATGGAAAGTAACAACCCCAGCAAAATGGCCAATAAAGAGGGTTTGTGACGGAACACGCTCATTATAGGTGTCAGGCCGAAACGACTGTTGGCTATTATTAGAAGGAGGAACTTGAAGACGGTATGAACAGCGAGCACATGAAGAGTTCTCCTTTTCTCGCAGGGGGATAGGGGGCATACACCGGTACCTCACCTCCAGCGTTCTCCCCTCGTGAGGGAACGGAATGCACCGTGGCAATTCATAACAGAACCTTCAAATCTGAAATGAGGCGTCAAGAAGGGCGGAAGGATAGGACTGTGAAGGTCTGCCCATAAAATAGGCACAATCCAATATGTCACAGGAGTTTAGCTCCGCAACCAGAATGTATATAAAGGATTGGGGAGCATATTTTCTGATACCGCACCCCACAAAGTTCTTGGAGGTTAAGGTGCCGTTAAGAGATCCAAGGAACGGCAGCAATTAGCTTTGAGAGGAGAGTAATGTGAGGAAGGTTACGTGAGGCGCTCATCTGAGTATTATTAGATTCCCAGGTAACCCCACCCTCGGCTCCACATGGATAGGCGAGCCACAGAGACGCAAACATTTGGAGGCAATTGTAGGCGACCCCTACGACTAGGATTTTTCGGGGGAAAAGCACGGCTGTAGTTTTCGACTGTGGGTAGAATGTTAAGACCACGCGCTCAGAAGCACCAGGAGGGCAAACCTATTCGATTTGGAACCCTGAAGTTGTACGTTCCATAACAAGGGGAATGTTAGCCTCCAGAGATGTTACCAGTGGCAAGATCGTACAAACATTAGATGGAGCAGCGGTCACTGACTGTCGGGAGGAATCGATAAAACACCATTGCAACCCAATTAGACGAAAAAGCAACCACGTCTCAGTACACTAGCCCTGCGGCACCCCTCGTCCCAGGACAAAACGCCTCAGAAGAGCCGCTGAAGACATCATAACACAGTTCTTTAAAGACGAACGATCAGACATCAACAACTACTGAAGGAATAGGGGAAGGTGCTCCCCTAAGTCCCAAGTGTTGTTGGAGGCCTCCGCCCAACACACCTCCCAATCCTCCACGTGGCTATCAATTACGCCTTTTCGAGGTTCAAAGAAAGAACGGCCAAGGAGTCTTTTAGTTGTGAAGCAATGATCCACGAATGATTGTCGTGATCCACCAAGAGGAGAGGATCCTGGGATCGAGCTGATGGCGACGTTAAAACCAAATTGGTAGTCGGAAAAATGCAATGGAGTTGCTGCCAAACGTGGGAGGAACAAGACGGGAACCACCAATCTCTTCCATGTAGCTACTAATGATATTGCAGGTCAATTGAAAAATAGGGCTGATGGTCTATCGAAGAAGCCGGATTCTTCCCAGGTTTTTTAGGGAATGGGGCCAGGTATATGCATGATAGACCAGACAGGAGGGGAAGACCCCCTCCACCATATTCTAATGGTATAAGCCGAGGAAGGGAAAGGCCACTTAGGCAGACGGATGCAGGCATTGGCGATTAGACATCTGAAAGAAAGATGCCGTCAGGAGCCAGGGCGTCACATCCCCGCAAAGCTTGAGGGCGTCTGGAACTCGGCCCTGGTGAATGGCCGGTTGTATGGAAGGTCTTCTCCAGACGGAACAAAAAAATCAGGAAACTCCACCCGCAAAGCGACTAGAAACGAAAAGGTCAGGATAACGGGAGCCGCATGAGTAGCAGACGCGAAAGTGATAACCCAACCTCCGCCACAAACCCCGGGAGAGCTAGAGTATGACATTCAAGAATGTCTTTGCGGGTCCAGGTAAACAGAGGATGAAGTAGCCGAATCAGCAAATGTTGCTTTCGTGAAATTTTTCGCACCTTTTATGGA
>JABUQX010099865.1:0-10000 GCA_015478945.1 Trachelipus rathkii
TGGAAAGAAGTTTGCTCCAGAAACCTCATGCTTCGTATCCAGTTTATTCCAAAGTTAACATTCTTATTAATGGTGGAAAAATAACATCATATCACACTGCATTAAACTACTGAAACCATTTGAAGTAACTACCAAAAAAATCAGAGCTCTACAGCTTCTGTCTCCGATGTAATACCATTAATCTCAACGCTAAGGAAGCATTTTGCCATCTAGGGAGCTCGGTCTGTATCTTAAAAACTAGACCTGATTGAGAAATATGAATGCTTGATTTGGATTTATTAACATATTGATAATTAACAACACCTATAAAAACCCCCAGGAACATTTTGGTCGTTGTAATACTATTATTCTCAACGCTAAGGAAGCATTTTGAACCATATCTTCAAATGAAAATGATGACGGTTTAAAAAGAATGAAAGATGTAATTAAACTAGAGCTAGAAAAACGCTTTGGTTCTGTGGAAATTAATGACCTTCATTACTATTGCAACTTACTTAGATCCCCTTTATAAAGGCAAGTTTTTTTGTACACATTAGACAAGTTAATCGTTACTTTGGTGTTTGCAGTTGAAAGAACTTCAATCCGAACAGTCATTAATTCGCCATCCATTAAAAGGAAAAAAACGAAATCTACAGAACCAACAACCTTCGACAAGTAAATCAATAACAGATTTTACTGGAAAGAATTTCTACAGTCCATAGTGATGAAGAAACACACGCATTACCAAAACTTGTTTCAAATGAGTGAAAACTATCACCAAGAAAACCGATTAGATTCAAATGATGACTCAATCAGTTGGTGAAGCTTAAGCAAAATGTTTACCACGCTTGAGTAAACTTGCAAGGAAATAGCTTGTCCTATCCTCCAACTTATTTTCTCCAAGTGGGAGAGTATTTAGCAAATGCTGGGTTAATATATATGATGAAAAGAGAAATAGGCTCTCAGCAGAAAATTGATGTTTCTCACGCCCAACCTTCCTATATTTGAATTCCAATACTGTGCAAAAGGTATATTAATCCATTGTAAAATTCCTTTTTATTAAGGGCAAAGGCTTAGGGAAATAGTCTGGGGTGCATTAGAGTTTGGTTCCCAGTCCCTTACCTTAAGACAATGATTGTGGCTAAACTCGAAATATATAGTATATAATATATTTATAATATATATATATATATATATAATATTATATATATATATAATATATATATATATAATAATATATATATATATTATATATATATATAATATATATATATATATTATATATATAACATCCGCATCCGCATCGCGGATATTTTAAAATCAAACATCCGCATCCGCACCGCATGCGAATGCGAAAAAAATGACATCTGCTGCATCACTGAATTATATCTATATTATATATATAATATAATATATATATATATATATATATAATATAATAATATTTAATATATATAATATATATAAGTATATATATATTATATATATATATATATATATATATATATATATATATATTATTATATATATATATATATATATATATATATATAGATTATATATTATATATATTATATTATATATGAGATATATATTATATATATATATATATATTGATTAACTGCCTAATAGAAGTTCAATAGTTCTGAACTTAATTTTATTATTTCTTATTAAATGAATTTGAAGTAATTCCTGCCCAACTTTTCTTAAGCAAAATTTACTATCTAATTATTTGATAATAGGATTAATTAGTAATTTAAAAAAAATTTACCTAAAAAATCAAAAAAAAAAATCATGCTTTTATTTTTTATAACAAACTCAAGTAAAAAAAATCAGTTAATTTAAATCGTTAGATTTTTTTCGTTTCACGTTTATTAAATTTTTTTTTGGAGTTTGCTGTTTTCTAGGCCCTATAGTATAGATATAATTAAAATTAAAGTACTTCAATCCAATGTTATATTTTTACGATCATCTTGTGTGTGTGTGTGTGTATGTATGCGAGTGCACCTTTTCGCGGCAAAATTTAAAAAGAAACAATTAATATGGCTTCGTATATAGCAAGAGTTTATTTTTATAATCAAATATTATTAGTATTTATCGTGGTAGAAAAGTTGAGAAGGAAAATGCCTAATATTTTTATAAAAAATATTTAATTTCTTTATCTTCGAAAAGGCCATAAAAAGTAGATGCCATTTAAGAATGGAGATGAGATATTTGTCTGTTATAAACCAATCACAAAGTTCCTTGCATTTCAACGTAGGTAAATGAAGGCGTGGCTTTCTTTGGAAAAGAGTAATTGAAAATTTTGAATTTTGAAGAGCTTATCCGCAAATTGTCCGATAATTTCCTTATCTATTTGACCTACTCTATGTTAATATATTTATACTGTAGCAGTAATTTATTATTAGCATTTCTATAATAATAATAAATCGCAATGTCGTTTGCAAAAACAAGCAAGTTATAAGTAAGCTGTATAATAGCTATCTTAAGCCAATATTAGAGTATTGTGCACAAGTTTGGACCCCATATTTAAGAAAATAAATATGATAGAGAGAGTGTAACGTAAAGCAACAAGGATGATTTCTGGGTTTGAGGGTAAGAGCTATGGGGATAGGCTGAAGGAGTTAGAATTTAGGAATGTTTTGTGTAGAAATGCGATTTTTAGAATGTACATGATAAATGTCTGCAAAATATTTATAATATATATTAGTAATACTGAGACCGATAAATTCTATAGTAGACCAGAAACGAGAGACCAGGGGACGTGATAAGAAAATTAGGAAGAAGGCATTCCATCTTGATGTAACAAAACACTCATTCTGTAATAGGGTTGTTTAGTTTTGGAAAGGATCACCGCAGGATGTGGTGAGTGTGACTCACTTGCAATATTTAAGAAAGGTTTGGATAGGTTTATGGATGGTTTAGGAATCTTATAGTGTATTTTAACAGCCAGATTTGGTGGGTATTTAGTTAGTTATTAGGGTAAAACTGCAGGTTGTAACTATGACAAACTTATTAAAGCTTGTAGTGTGTTAACATGTACCTTAACTATAGTTTTTGCTTTGGGTTGTAGCCTAGTTGGTGTATACCATGTAAGATATTGACAAGTCCTAGGGTGCTGTGTGAGCTTTTCATGAGCATGTTGGTCGACTGGGCCTATTTACTCTGATTTGACTGGAACAGCCTCTATTGGCTCATGTGGCTTTTCTCCGTCTCTATACTGTCAATGTTTCAATATAACTTTTATTACTTTATTGCAGACTGTAGATTAACAAAAAATACATTTTGAGTTTACAGAGCTAATTATTAAAATATAACAGCTTAAAATACTAATGTAAACATTTAGCTATTCCTAGCAGGAGTCAAAAGTTTTGAGTTCTCTAATTTTATTATTTTTTTTTCTTTATTGAATGTCGTTTGAAACTACGTAGATGAAATGCACTAATGTGCCAGAAAAAAGACCGGTAATTCTTTCCGGTAATTCTTCCCTTTCAATTTCTAATCTTTTGGAAATTATTCACTCGTTTTATTGCAGAAAGAGATTTAAGAGTTTTAACTTTTAACTCATAAGCCTTATTCCCATAAAATAGATAATATATATATATATATATATATATATATATATATATATATATATATTATATATATTATATATATATATATATTATATAATAATATATATATATATCTGAATATATAGAAAGGTTACCATATATTCATATAATCCTCTTTATTTATTTTATATTAATATATATATATATATATATATACTATATATATATATATATTATATTATATATATATATATATATATATATATATATATGATATATATATAATTTTAAAAATTTCAGCTAAGTATATTTTTTTAATTAATTTAATTAAAATTATTACATTATTATTATTATTAATTAAGTAATAATTAGGATTAATTACTAATTTGAAAAAGTAATTTTTGCTAAAAATAAACAATGAATTTATATATGAAAAATAAAATTATATATATATATATATATATATATATATTATTATATATATATATATATATATATAATATTATATAGATATATATAATAGTATATTATATATATATATATAATATATATATATATATATATATTATATATATATATAGCCTTATTAATATATATATCTATAAAATATATATATATATATATTATATATAATATATTATATATTAATATATATATAATATATATATAATAATATATAATAGATATATATATATATTATAATATTATATATATAAAGGTGCACTTATTTTTCAACTATTGAATTATTTTTTCTGGACCGCTAATTGGTTCCATGCATTATAAAAGCAATCTTATCAATTTTCCATATATAACATAATCCGTGGACTGGCTCTAAAATATTCAATGAGTCGAAGTAATTCAACTGAAATTGACCATCACAGTTTATTAATATATTCTCTTTTGAAAACTGAAATTTATAATTAATATTAATTTACTATTTTTGTTCAATGATTATTATTTATATTGATTGTTATTCACAAATTTAAATTTTCGATGATATTTCTCAATAACCTGAAACAAAGGAAACCTAATTAGACAATGGAGAATTTGGGAAATCATTTTCATGATTTTGACATTGTTTGTGAGTATTTATTTGTAAAAGATATAATTTTTCTTTCAAATTACTTATTATTTTTCTGCCTTTCAAAAATGATTCATTGTTTTCCTATTCCGACGGATGTAATTTTAAGAAATCTTCTTTTATTTTGAATCTCTTAAGCATATTTATAGAATTTTCGGTTATCAGCTGTATAAGGATATCATCATTTTAAGGTTCTAAAAACTTCTCAAGATCTGATGCCCGTAGAAGCAATTTTTTGGGAATATCAACAACATTATTACTATCAAAGTTTGAACTATATTGTACAAGTTTTTTGGCAACTTTAAATTTTGTTTCATTACTCAATTCATTATCAAATAAAGAAAATGAAATACATTCCTTATTCAAGTAGTAAAGGTGAATCAAAAACCTCTTTACTGCTGTGCTAGAAATTTTTTTTTATTTTGATACACGAATGTTATTAATAAAAAAAATTTAAAATAGTAATCGCAAAAATATTTAAATCGCTTAAAGGTGTCTTCTCAGCGCAAGAAGTTTTAAACCAGTAACTGCAGTAACACTTCACTATAAAAGCAATTATCTCAAGCACTGCTACTGACTTGTGATTCAAGTTTAAACTGCCCATAAAATATGTTAATTTTCAGTTCATAAATTCCTTTCGTCATCCATCTGGCGTAATGAAGGCCTCAGGTTTCTTGATAGTACACGATATTTTCTTTCCTAAAAAATATCAAAATTAGTTCCAAAAATTCCTTGTAATCATCACATGGCAACTTTTCAGATAGTTTACAATAACAAAAATCTATTATTTTTTTCTTCATTCAGAACCTTTTCCATGTCTTGTATTCCATCATTGTAATTTTCTTTTATAATTTTGGGCCAAAAATTTTTAAATTTCCGAAACAATGAAATTTCTGGGCCAGTTGAAGAAGGAAATATTTCATGGAAATCTGTAGATAAAATAATTTCAGCAACATGATGTCTGCATCCCATGAAAAGTAAGTCTTTATTTATTTTCGATTCTATACGAATAGCTGCTCCATTTATTCTGCCAGTGTTTGCAGCTGTTGTATCAAACACTAGTACTAGTGATTTTATTTCAAGTCCCAATTTTCAATGGCGTCAGCAGTCACTGCTGAACCTGTTTCTAAGCCTGTGGCCACTGAAATATGTGGAACTGCTATATTAGTTATTTTATTCCGTTTAAAGTGGCTATAATAGCTAGACGTTCAACCTTTCACCCGATAAATTTTCTACGAGCTAAGTGTCTCAATGAATTGTAACTGCATCTAAGTTTAATTCTTAAAACGTATTTTTAATGAAATCAGCACTGTGTTTACGATATATATTTCGTTGTTTTCAGACTGACGTTCTATTTATGACGTAATCGGCAAGATTTAAATGTGCTACTTCTACATACGTGCTAATAGATGAACTGCACCCCATTCACTTATTTGACATTTGTCGATAGCTGCTGCTAATTCTCTGATCATTATTTCATTCCGTGCTCGTTTTTTCTTTGGAGTGTTTGGAAGTACAGAAATGTAACTATTTACAATGGAATCCATTTCTGAACTTTCAACTTCCATTTCATTGATCTCATCATCACTACTGGAGAACAAAAAAAAAAAAAAAAATAAAAAAAATACCTAGATAAAAAGAAATTGAAACAATTATGTTATAATTTTTATTTCCAATATGAAATAACTTACTATGTAGTTCCATTGGTTCAGATGTACTTGGAGCTTCTTGCGTTCGCTCTTCTTTCTTTATTTTTTCTTCGGAAGCTAAGTTATGCATTCTCCACTCATACAGCCTGTACTGCCACGTTCTTTTTATTTCAAAAGGAATTGGTTATCTTCCTCAAATTTTATTATTTCCAATGCATTTTTAGCTGCTACATCAAACAGCTCGTTATGTGATTCAAAAAAGGTTTTCTTCTCTCTTTTTAAATATTTCGCCAGCTTTGTTTTTTTATATTTTACAAGAATATTCCACGAATCGTAAAGCTTTTTTAATCTTCTCCCGAACTTTATTAGGACTTTGTGTTGATGTTCTTGCTTGAGGCTAGTACCAAATTGTCGACAATTGTAAAAAAAAAAAAAATCATGTTATTTTGAGTTTCTCTAACGAATCCAACAAAACTTAACCTAACTTAACCTAACCTAACCTAACTTAACTTAACCTAACCTTGCTTTTTTCTACTATAAAATTAGCTCTCCTATTACCATAATGCAACTTTCGGAAACAAAGCCTGCGAAATCTCATATTAAAAAAGATTTTTAAAATGTCCCTAAATGATGACAACTTCTACCAGTGATTTCTTGTTTTAAAGAAAGAAGTAGATAAATTCCTTATCTACAAAAACTGATCTTATTATTTTGAAATAGACTCCTTAAAAAATACAACAGAATCAAAAAATCTGTAAAAGAAAATAAAATAATTTAGTCGACATTAACATAATGGTAGGTTTTTTTTTTTTTTTTTTTTTTTTAATCTAAAAACCTATCCATTAATGTCTATTGATACCCACAATAATTTTTTGACAGTTTCCACTATCCACAGAGATAACTAAAGTTCATAAGATTTAAGTACCCCACAATACAACATCCTTCGTTAACGAATGCAAAAGATGCATTACTTTGATAGTGAGTTAAAGATTTGCTTGAAAGGATTATGTGACCTTGAATTTGACTTCACTTGGTGAAACCACGAAAGAGATTAATAAATCCAATAATAATAATAATAATAATAATAATAATAATAATAATAATAATAATAATAATAATAATAATAATAATAATAATAATAATATAATTCCATTCCATTCCATTCCACATGTTTATTCAGAAAATACAACAACAATCATTATATTTGACATACAGGTTTAGATTTAGTAGTATGATACAACACTTAATAATATACATTTTCTCAAAGGGGACTACTAATTGCAACACAGTGTTATATCCTTTGAACCGTAAATATAATACAAGTATATTTAAATTTAAGCATTTGGGTTTAGGGATTCAGCTTAATGTAATCCACTATACCAATTTAAATAATTATGAAACATAATATTAGCAAAACAACAATTATATTATTAATAATAATATTTGAAAATAATAGAACAAGTTTTAGCAAAGTAAAAATCAATAATAATAATAATAATAATAATATAATATAATAAAAAGTTTAACAATGATAAAAATTAATTAATATAATAATAATATTTAATAAAATAATAATATATAAATAATAATAATAATAATAATAATAATAATAATAATAATAATAATAATAATAATAATAATAATAATAATAATAATAATAATAATAATAATAATAATAATAATAATAATAATAATTAATAATAATAGTAAAAATATTAATAAGAACAATCATAATAATAAATAATCAATAATTTTAATAATTAAAATTACGAATAACGATATAATAATATAATAAATAATAATGATTCATCATCTTTAGAATAAAAAAAAAATAAAAAAACTTATGGGAAAAATATCTTAATTCTTGTATTTTGATAAAATTAATTATAATGATGCTCATGGAGATTTCTATAAGAAAATCTTACTGTTAGATTCGTGTTCTTACTGTAAAAGTGGTTATTGTATTGAAAATTAAGATAATTACTGTAAAAATAAAGTAACTAATAATGATAATATTAAAAATGATAATAATAAAAATAATAAAGTGATAATAATAACTACATGCTAATAATAATAAGTAATAATAATTTAAGGAATAGTAACGATATTGTCAAATAAATTAATAATAATAATAATAATAATAATAATAATAATAATAATAATAATAATAATAATAATAATAATAATAATAAAATAATGAATATTACTAATATTTCTAATCTACTTCAAGAACAGCATTTTGTAACTAAACTTACAACTAATAAAGGAACAAATTTAGTTCGGTTCCCATTTAATAATAAAAAAAATTCATGTATAAATAAGTCATACTATATATAATATATATATATATATATATATTATATATATAGAGATATATATAAAATCTCCAGCATATATGTAATAGTATATTATATATTATATATATATATATATATAATATAGAAACTAAATAGTTTTTGTTAGATGGTTTGAGGATAGATTTTTCATTTAGAAACATATGAAAAAAAATTATATAAAAATAAAGAAACACGTTTAACATTTTAGAAATTAAAAATTAAATATTTAAACAAAATTTTAACATTAATTTTTTTCATTAAAGTTAATGAATACTCAATTGAATTTAATGTTTAACTAGAACAGTAAAGTTTGTATTTTTAATGGATTTCAAAAAGAGGAGCAACAAAATTTTTCAATCGCTTTTTTTATTTTTTTAATGAAGAGTATTTAAAGTAATTTTATTTACATAAAAGAAGAAAGTACTTTTTTTTTAATTAAAAAACAGAATTAAATAATCAATAATAATTTGAAAAAAAAAAAACAAGAATAAAGAAATAAAATATAATGTTTGTTTTTAACATAGCAAAGAATAAAAATAAGAAAATATTATTCTTGAATAAAAAACAAGAATAAAAATAAGAAAATATAATTTTGAATTAAAAAAAAACAAGAATAAAAATAAGAAAATATAATTTTGAATTAAAAAGCAGAATAAAAAAATTAAGAAAATATTATTTTGAATTAAAAACAAGAATAAAAATAAGAAATATAATTTGAATTAAAAAAAAAAATAAAAATAAGAAAAATATAAATTTTGAATTAAAAAAAAACAAGAATAAAAATAAGAAAATATAATTTTGATTAAAAAACAAGAATAAAAAAAATAAAATTTTATTTAACATTATATTAAAAATATTATAAATAAATTTTGCCATTAAAAAACAAGAAAAAAATAGGAAAAAATAAAATATTATTAAAAATAAGCATAAAATCTGGAAAGGGAGATTGAAATTGAATAAATAAAAAGAATAAAAATTATAAAATAAAATTTGAATAAAAAAAACAAGAAAAACAATAGATTATATTTTTAAATTAATGACACACTTCTTTCATTTACTCATTATTACGTATGTAATAAGTAAATTTCGCGAGTGTATATATAACCCTATTAATGGTATTGAAACTTTTGCTCGAAGCGCTGCGAAAAAAAAACATAGTTTTTAAAGGTGTTGTTTTTTACTAAACGTGCTAGGATTCAATTATTTGTGTAAATGTTTTTCTACATGTCTGAATTCATAATTTTTTATTATTTCATTATTCTTTAAATTTATTTTCATTATCAGAGCATATTCAGAAGGGCTGTGAAATATCTGCTTTGGGTAGGATTCATCAAGATCAAATTATTCTTAAATGATTTTCTGTTAGTGTTTTAAATTACCCTAACCTTTTTCCCTATCAAC
>JABUQX010099865.1:15000-17500 GCA_015478945.1 Trachelipus rathkii
TATATGGGCTTCGAATCGTATTATGCTATCCTGTTTATACTTAGAGGGCCGCTAAGATCTACAGTATCGAGATTCCACACTATATCACATTAGTTGTATAGCGTAGCCGCACAGTTGCATTCTCAATTCAGGAGCATATTGAATTGTTCTCTCTTGTTTGAGTACTTTGAGGAATAATGAAACCGCCATATTAAGTTCGTTAGAACATCTTTTTATTAATTATCTTATGAGGCGTAGATTAATAATAAAGATTTACTATTTGTATGGTCTTTATTAACGGAATATTATATCTACCTTTACTATCAATTAATTGAAGTCTCCGACCATAACAATTTACGTTCCGCAATAAATTATATTTTCTGCCCTTTAGTTATTCATCTTTTCCTCATAGATCAATATGTCTCGATATAACCTAGCAAGACACGAGAAATTAGTTTTATCTACTGTATGCAGTTGAATGAGAGATAGTGGAAGCTAGTGCATTCCTTTCTTGAATGATGACAAGAATATGAGAGAAGACTTCGCAGTAAGAGTACACAGATTGCGACAAGAATATGCTTCACGATGTAGATAAGTTTTATTGTTATAATCATTATCCTCAAGAATGATAAAGTAGATTTATAAGCGATGAGACGAGAAGATAGATTAGCCAAGCAAATAAGGGTGCCAAATATAACTCTAGAGTTATAAAAGGTATCGAATTGAATTTCTATACTCACTAATATAATAAAAGTTTTCCATTCTATACACTGGAAATAATTAAATATTCACCTAAGATATCGCACTCAAATATCTTTTCATATATTATTCTATCTGGGACTCTTTTTAAATAACAACTAGAAATAGGAATCAACATTCTATTTTTAGTAGAATTTATTCCTGAATGATGCTGAGATAATTAGTTCCTTCATGATATACAAATAACGATAAATAAAAGACTACTCAATTCAACAAGTGCCAAAAATATTTGATTACTAGATCTTAATTCGTCTTTACCTTTCTCTCTCGTTTATTACTGAATACTGGCCAATATGTTTTATTACCTTCAATGTAATTGTACTAAGCACAAAAAGTTTTTTAGCCTATACACTTCAAATATTATTGAATAATACAATATTTGAATACCTGTTCTATTCTATATAATAATTGCTTAAACAATATTTATTATTGAAAGCATATTAATATACTGGCATTACATCTGGTTTGTTAATTATCTATACTTGAATAAACTGGCTAGTTTAGTTAAATTTAAATTAGTTATTTAGATTAATCTTCATACTTTGGAAATAGTACCTTGGTCGATTAATTAAAATGATACTACTCGATATTTATTTCAATGATATATATTTTTTTTACGCTTGTCCGATAAATATCAAATTTTGAGACTTATAGTGGAGTCTAAAATAGAGTGTAAAAAGCAATATATATATATGGTAATGTCTCTGTGAAACTCACTATATTTTATAACCTCACTTGCATGACCATATTTAGGTTAGCTTATCTCTATCATTCTATTAATAACTAGATAGTATATTCTAGGCTTCGATTTAGACGCGGAGAATCATATGGTAGATCGTTTTGCTTCATACCAGTGTTAGTCAGGAAGCGTCATCAAAATCTCTTGTGTCAATGTGGATTAAGTCCGGTTGAGTCGAGTTACAGTAACTAAATTCCTGCAAAAGCTCGAAGTCAGAAGTCGGTTAAAGTCCAGATAATTCATAAAGAGTCATACTCCATGATACTATGCCTACTCTATTATTGGCTATATATATATTATTATAATTATTATATTATTATATTATTTATTTCTTAGGTCCTTTCATACAATAAATGATGTTGATTATATTAATTATATATATTATCAAATACATTATATTAATTTACATTAATCTATGTATTTAGTTGAGTTATATATATAAATTGCAATTTAACCGCTTTATTGAAGTAACTTTTAAAATCTCTGTCAATAACTTTTTGATCTGAAACGTTTGTCTTCTTATTATTCCGAGCCTGCTCTTTTCCAAAGCCGCACACACCAGTTCTTTAATTAAGAGAATTCAGAAAGAACTTAGTAAATAAAATAAATCGATATAACAGCCAGTACTTTATCATAAATATTTTATTCTTTTATGTAAATAAATCTAATAAAAGGTAAAATAAGTAAATAAAATAAATTTAATTTTCAGTTAGTATAATTAACCAAGAATCGTCAATAGAATTCAGTAATTTTAATTTTAGCGATTCAGATTCTACATTCCCATTCTTGAGAATATAAACAAGCTCGACTCCTGCCGATTCCGATCGATCCGATTAATACTTATACCCTATTCACTAATCAATTATTATTAGTTTATATATTTTTATTTTATTAATATATTATTATTATTAATTTATTTTATATATATTTTAATATTATATTTAATTAATTTGTTATTTAATTTATTATTGTAATATTATATTATTTTATAATACAGTATTCATTGTTTATATACATATTTAA